>JZKD02S1628920.1:110854-126822 GCA_000966675.3 Picea glauca
ATATTCAATCTTTGGAAGTTCTCAATGTGCTATGTAACTGAAACCTTTTTCTTGATATTTATCAATTGGATAAAGAAGGTATTTCTCCTTGTATCCTCATAGTGTGCTATCATTTATTCTGTGAAAATTGTCCAAGTGACGAGTGATTTGCGAGAACAAAGCCATCGATACCACACAAATTGATTGTGTTCTAAATATAAAGAAGCAATTGGTACCTTTTGTGTATGTGGCACATTATGTAGATCAAAGAATTGCTCCATATGAAGTATCCATGTGATTGGGTCCTTCCCATCAAACTTCCTCATATCGATCTTAGGAAAGTGGTTGATCTTCAACCCAAGGTTAGAGTTTCTCCATTCTTGATTCATCTTCCTTGTGTCCTCATCATGGATTTCATGGGATACATTTTCACTTTCAGGTGTCCTCTCTATTAGGAAATTTTTGAATCCTTCCATGATATCCCTTTTTAAACCATCCATCTTAGTATCCATTATTGCCTCCAACTTAGTTTCAGTTGAATCCATCATCCCTTGTAGTTCATATTTTATTATTGTCTTCTTTTGTAAATCATTTATGTCCCTACGCATTTCTTCACCTTCATCAAGAGTCCAAGTAGGACTGTCTGGAGGCTTATTTGGTGTAGAAGTTCCCTTTTTTGGTGGCATATTGTCCAAGTATCACTTTAAACCTCGATTTTTAGATGGTTCTGCTAGACAATATTTCTTTTGTTGTATCTCCACAATTTCATCCCTTCTAGGTATGCAATTTTTTTTTTGTAGTTCTCTAATATTTCTTCTCTGCAATTCCACAGGTCTGATCAAAATTGGATGTGCCAAGTGGAATTTATGGTAACTTCCCCACAACTTGTTGATTTTTGGACTTTCCAGGATATCTCACTTGTATAGAGTGCCCCACACAAAATAATTGATATACAATTCTGAAAATTGTACCAGATATACTACAGACTGTCCACTATCCAATGCAACTAGTCTCACTCAATTTGGATACTCGAGGAATAATTTATGATTATTTTACCTGGAACACCTTCTTGAGACTAATCAATAGGACTAGTCAGATACCCTATATTCCACAGGGTGTATATACAAATGTAATATGACCAAAAGATGAATTTTTTTATCACAGATACCTAAATAATTTTTGTGAATATCGTCTAGATTTCAGGGTCTGAAACATTACAGAAAAAATTTCATAGCAAAAATTTTGCGATGACTAAATTCAGGATGATTCCATAACCCTATCTTACACAGGCTACATCTACAAAATTATAAGGCCTCAAGAGATAAAATTTGAACCCAACATACCTTGATCCATATACTAATTATCCTCCAAGGGGTTACTTCTGAAATGTCGTAGAAAAAAGTTATAGTGAAAATTACAAGGTGTCTCAGATGTAGCAGTGAAACCCCAAGACCTTGAGCTCTGATACCAAATGTTAAGAACCAAATATCAAGATAACATAGAAAAACCTCAAAATAAGTACTCAATTCCTTGCAAAAGATATAATTTCAGATAATAAGCCTCTTCTAAGGGGAAACTTCCTTTACACCACATAAATTTCCAAATACCAGATGATTCCAAATGAAAATGTCTCCTTGGTATATATAGGAGACTAGGAGGTACAATTACAACTAAAACACCCAAGCCGACATAAATAAAATAACATTACCAATGTAATATGCCCCAATTAAGGGGTAATGTGCCACTATTTAGGGCTTATCATCTTCCCACAATTATGGGAAAGAAAGTGGGGTTGTACTAAAACTTTCTTGCTTCAGAAGCATGGGAAGAAAAATACTCATCTTGATACTTCTGAACTGACCTCGAATTTGTGGAAAACATACCCACAAAATTATGGAGGTCATAGAGTGGTATGAGACCCACGAAATGGAGGGGGGAATGTTCAGAAAATGTCTCTGGTGGATATCAAATAGAGGGAAGTCAAGTTATTTGTGTTCTAGGTAAGAAAATAGCAAGTAAGAGTCTCTAAACCAAGTTGATAAATGGGGATGTGAATTTTGGGTATTTAGTTGTGCAAGATAATTGTTATGACTCCTTGAGTCAAGAGAAGGCCCTCTTGCTTGGAGGAATTGGAGATGTATCTTGCTATTTTTTGTTGGTGAAGGAGAGTAGCCTTCATATTTTTACCTTTGTCAATGAGCACAAATTTCCATTATGGCATCATCTTCTAGCTAGGGGATGGTTGGCTGCAACAATAGAAAAAATATAGTTGTGCCTATGGTTGGGTGGAAATAGGCTCACCCATCAAAAATTTCCAATCTATCTTAAATTATTAAATAATTTTTTCAATATTTTGTGTATTCCATGATAAGTTTATTGATGCTATGGAATTGATGTTTTCGTTATATGAAGAATTTGATATTTTGTTCTAGTAGTGAAATTGTTGATCATGTTCTTGGCTGATTTTAAAATATGAAATAAGTCTAGGAAAACATATTTTGTTGGTTGTCTTCTGAATGTCTTTGTTTTTAAAAGGTTGCTATAAGTAATTATTTGTGACTTTGAGTAAGAACAAAGTGTTAGTTGGGTATTTGCAAGCCATTTATATGAACAAATATAATGTGTTAGTAGTGAATACTAAATTGTTAAAGTCTTCATGGAGCATCTGAAGATAAGAATGTTTAATTTATATATTATGAATGTTACGCCCTATAGTATTGAAGTTATAGATCAGATTCGGGAGGTGACCTATCCCTAGTTAAAGATCAAGCCTTAGGACCTTCTTGGAAGGCTTAGTAGAATGCTAAATATTATGTGGAAGCATGGGTAAAAGCCTTTAACTTCTAGCCAACATAATAAGCTAAATAAGGGGGAGTCCTGAAATGAAATATTAACCACAATTTTGGTCTCATAAGTGAAGACTATAGAATAAGGTATTTAACATGAGAAATGTGTGGAATAAAATAAAATCAAGAATTATGTGTCTTTTGTTTAATTTATGCCTTACTAAGACATGGTAATAATGTATTTTTTACCTGGATTTACTTAGTAAAACCATGTTGAAAGGTAAAGACTTGAAATGGTGTCTTTTCCTAAATAATAGTAAATATTTACATGATTTTAGGTGGGTAGTAAGTCCTGGTAAAACATAAATTTTTACTATGGGAATTTTTAATCCCAAGAGAATTTAATTTTCTGAAATAAATTCAAATGAATAAATATATGTGTATATATATATTTCAATAAGGTTTCTTAAGAAAAAATTGCATGATGAAAAGAGGTTGGTAACTCTTGGGAATTTCTCAAATTACCATTTATTGTATTAATAAGTTGAATATTAAGAATATGAATTCTTATATTAAAAACTATGAAATTCTATCTTGGGCACGTGGGCGAAGAAGCTTGGAATTTTTCCTTTTCTGGGCAAGGAAATAATTTGTTAAGTCTACCAGTCATATGAATCTATACTATATAGAGGTAAACTCTATAACCCCAGAGAGATATTTGTTAGTGTATTTCTTCCTTTATTTATTTTCATATGCCTAGTATTAATACTCCTTTCCCTCAACATTATAATAATATTAAACCCCTACCAAAGTATCTTGTATCAGATGATGGGGAAGTAAGTGAGTGTGTGATAAGCGATATAACAAGGGCTGATATTATAATAATATGATATTGAATCCCCCACCATAGTATCTGGTATCAAATGATGGGAAGTAAATGGGAATGTGATAAACAATATACCCAGTGGGGCGATATATATTTTTATATATATCTCTCAAGAAAGGGCATGTGAGATAGAAGAGAAAACAACCTCGTCTCTCAGCCAAGAGGAGGAATGTCTGGAAGAAATCATTCATATTAATCAAGTTGATGACTTTGTCGCACCATACCCTCCCCACAATATCAGGACATATCTGCAGAAAGAACAAGAGGAGACCACTAAAAAAAATGTTGGTCACATAATTAGTCTGATGGGTAAAGAAAATGAGACAACATCCCAAAAATAGCTTCCCCAACAAATGAGGTTTTGAAGGATGAAATGAAATGAGAAGCAAGGCAGGCTGAAGAATTTTGTTTGCAACACATTCAACAAGTCTTGATATAACCACGCATAGAGAAAAAAATTGGCGTCATCAAAAGTGAGGAGAAAACTCTTTCCCCAAACAAGACCAAAAAGGAATATTTTGAAAAGCATGACAATGTAACCCATCAGGTTTTGGAGGAGGGGATTGACAACACCTTCATTTTGGAAAATTCCCTTTTCCTTGATGAGGAAAAGAAGGAAGGAAATTTGGGCTTAGATTTTGATGGTGTGCACTCAATCACAGGAATAGTCTTGAGATCACCAGACAACGAGACTGACCTTTTCTCGTACAGGCTTGATTTTAACTACACAAACAACATCGTCGAGTACAAAGCCCTTATCCCAGGCATGAATATTTCCATTGATATAAACATCAAGTCCCTGTACATAAGAGGATACTCTGACTTGATTGTTTCACAAGTTAACAAGAAATTCATTTCTAAAAACCCAAGGTTAAAACACTACAAAGATGTTTTCTCAGATTCCATGAAGAAGTTTGATAAATTTTCGATTGAAGCCATCCCTAGGGAAGATAATCATTTGGAAGACAACCTTGTCATTTCCACTTCTACCCTACAACATTTCAAAGAAATCAGTCTCTATAAAGTGGAATTAAATTATAGGCCCTCACTATCTAATAACTTAGAACATTTGCAGGTTTTTGATAATGAAAACCATATTCTATGTTTTTTCCAAAATGAAGGTGAATTATCAGAAGCCAAATATACCTAATGGCGGAAAGGGAAAATATTGAAATCATTGATTTAGCTGACTGACCCTTACCTAAAAGCGTCATCCCCTTAGAGAGACTTTTTTTTATCAAAATGACATGTAAAAGGGGAGGTTGTCAAGCAATATCAATGATGAGATCATTAAATTCAATATTGGCACCGAGGAATCCCCAAGGATGATCAAGTTTGGAAAAGGAATGGCGTCTAATGAAAGGGAGAAGTTGATTTCCCTAATGAGAGAATTTAAGAATTTTTTTGCTTGGTCTTATGAAGATATGAAAGCTTATTGAGAAGACTTCATAAAACATGCTATTCCCTTATAGAAGGCATGAAACCCTTCAAAGTTTCCCCAAAGTTTCCCCGTAGGTCTAAAGGGAGTTGCAAAACATGGTCGAGGAAGTAATAATCGAGCCTATCAAATACTCATCTTGGGTGTCTAATCTAGTCATCGCCAAGAAAAAGACTGGTGAGATCAAGATATGTGTTGAGTTCGAAAACCTGAACTAGGCTTCGCTTAAAGACAACTATCCTCTACCAAACATGGAGTATCTTTTGCAAAGGGTCACTGGAGCAGAAATGATATCCATGCTTGATGGTTTCTCAGGATATAATCAGGTGTTGGTAAATAAGGATCACCAACTAAAAATTTCTTTCACCACCCCTTGGGGAACTTATAAGTATTTGAGAATTCCCTTTGGACTAACCAACGCAGGGGCTACTTTCCAGCATGCCATGGATGATGCTTTTAGGGATTTGAACGAGAAACTTATAGAGATTTATCAGGATGATCTAACCTCTATCTCTAAGAAAATAGATCAACACATCCAACACTTAAGAACAATTTTCCAAAGGTGTAGGGAGTATGGCATTTCTCTCAACCCTAAGAAATCAATTTTTGGTGTGGACAAAGGCAAGTTACCAAATCATATTATTTTTAAAGATGGAATCAAAATACACCCTACCAAGGTTGAATTTATCAAAGATCCATCTCCCTAAAGACAAGAAAGCCTTGCAATCTTTCTTTGGCCAAATTAACTTTATAAGGAGGTTCATTCCGAACTTTGCTGAAATTGTTAAACCCCTTAATAGGTTATTAAAGAATGATGCTCGTTTCGAATGGGACAATGAAGGTAAGTTATCCTTCCGACGTATCTAGGAAGCAATAACTATCGCACCAATCATGGTCAGTCCAAATTTTGCTAAGGACTTCATCATATTCTATTTCACTTCAAAGGACACCATTGCAGGAGTTCTATTGCAAAAAAATGATCAAGGGGATGAACAACTAATTTCTTTCATGAGAAAGAATCTTAGGGACTAACAGCTTAATTAAACCATTACAAAAAAACAAGCCTATGCTTTGGTCAAGTCTCTCAATCATTTTTGAACTTATGTGGGATACAACAAGATCAAATCCTTTGTCCCTTACCATGCTATAAAAGATGTTTTTATCACAACAAGATTTCCTTAGATCAAGAGGAAAATGGGGTTCACATATACGGGAATACAATTTGGAGATAAAACCATCCAAGATAATCAAAGGGCAAGGTTTGGATAAGATGTTGACAGAAATAAGTCAAGAATCCATCGAGATAGGAGAGAAGGAACAAATCAACATTGTCATAAGAAGAATTGAGAACAACAAATGGTATTCAGATGCCATTTATTACTTGAAGAACCTCACTTTCCCCGATCATTTGGTAGATCACAAGAGGAGAGCCCTAAGGCTCAAAACTATGAAGTATTGCTTAATAGAATACAGTCTCGAGTGGAGGGACCCTGATGGGGTGATCCTCAAGTGTGTGCATAAGGAAGAAGCTGACAAATTAATGGTTGACCTTCATTCATGGTATTGTGGAGGACATTTTGCATCTCGCACTACTTCCCATAATATTTTAAGGGCAAGATATTATTGGCCCACTATTTTCTCTGACACACATCAATATGTTAGATCCTATCAACCATGTCAATTCTCTGTCGGAAAACAATGCCTCCCTGCCCTTCCCCTTAATTCAGTCATCATAGAAGCGTCCTTTCAACAATGGGGATTGGATTTCATTGGTGAGTTCAAGGACAACTCTAGTAATGGCTATCGATGGGTTTTGACCACTACTGACTACTTCACTAGATGGGTGGAAGCTATCCCAACAAATAAAGCAATAAAAGAGGTTGTGATGAAGTTCCTTGAGGAAACGATTATCACTAGATTCAATGTTCCTGCCAAAATAACCACGGATAACGCCAAATATTTTAGCTCGATGGAACTCAATGAGTTTTGTTTTAAGTATGGGGTCGTTTTATCACACTCCTCAAATTATTATCTTCAAGGAAATAGATTGGAAAAATCTAGCAACAAAAACATCATGAATATTGTAAAGAAAATTGTTGGGGAAAACAAGGAAAGTTGGGATAGAAATATTAAGTATGCCTTGTGGGAAGACCACACAACTACTAAGACCTCCATTGGGAAAACCCCTTTTGAGTTATTTTATAGGTTAGAAGCATGCCTACCTATAAACCTCCAGATTCCATCACTACAAATAGCTCAATTATTTTCCACAGATAAAGAAACCCGCAAGGGAGAATTGATCAACTCATGGAATTAGACGAAACTCGAAGAATAGTTTTTGATCGTAGGAAAAGAACCAAGAAAAGGTGAAAGGGACTTTTGATCGTAGGGAAAGGAAAAGATATTTCAAGAAAGGGGACCAGAGGAGAGAAATACCTGGAATGCATCAAAAGTTTGATAGTGTTTGGTTGGGGCCCTACAAAATAGAGGAAATATCTGGGCAAGACTCTTTTTATTTGTCCACTATAGAAGGGAGGAGGATGCCACTACTGGTGAATGGATCCTTCCTCAAACATTATTTTCAAGTTGGCACTTGACTTCTTCAGGGCCCACGACCCCAGGTAAGTACGTAGTTCATTTGATTTCCTAGATTTTCATATTGATTGCTCATGATAGTTTAGATGCATTTCTATTTCATTTTTCTCAACTTGCATATTGATTTCATGTTTAGTTTATAATTTTTTGAAAAAACACTATTTTTTTTTCTAGATTAGTTTTCATTTTGGATTTTTGATATATATGGATGAAGAGTGATAAAACCACCCTATATTTTACAGTGTTATGTTTCATTGTAGGCACAGGTCCACAAGGATATGTTTCGGTTCTCATGCACTCTACGATGAGTACATGTCCCCAAGTAGGAGCCAGATGTTATCGCCAACTTCTAGGGATAACTAAGGAGATAATGTCTCGAGGCCCTCGGGTTGCAGACATGGAGTACCGAGAGACAACTTGACCTGCAATGTCCACTTGTATAAACATTGACCCACCTCACCACCACAACTCCCAGGTCATCACGATGGTATCCACCACATCAGTTGTCTTCCAAAAGAAATTGGGTCTTTCTCCATGAGGTACAAGCCAGGTATTATGGTGAGTGTCATTTCAATATTTGAGGCATTTCATTTGTTACATCTATTATTTCTTTTGATTATGTAATACTTTCTTGGACATTAAATGCATTTTTCCCTGTTTCACTTTGGTGGTTAACACTGCTCCCTAGTAACTGGGTCACACTTGAGGATAGGTTTTCTAATAGGAGGAACTATATATGAGTCATCATTCCATTCCTGACCATACTTTCCACCTTCCACGTTTCATCCCCTCATCTCCTTACCTTTTGGTATTTTTGGGTATACTGACCCAAGAAGGGGTTGTCCCTTATTTCATGAGAAGAAGGGGCTGAAGGCCCAGAGGCTTGTAGCTGGAAAAATATAAAATCATAATTGTAGACCTTCCAGATGTTCACCCAAAGAGTTCTTGAGAGAAATGAAATGCTTCTCCTAAAAAATCAAAGACCTACAAAAACAAACACATAATGTAAATGTCCCACTTGATTGGGGATTTACACAAAGTGTGTTAAAAGCTAAAATATACCACCATGGAACTATGTGTACTTCTCCCTTCATGTGACACTTTGGTACTTCCCCCCAATCTAATCGATTCACCCTAGGTGGTACCCAGTATTTGGACCTTAATTAATTAATGTCAATGAATGGGCTTGGAAAAAGGATGCATTGAAAACAAAGGTGCAACACACCGTCTACAAAGGCACCCATAAATGAGACACTACAAACCTTTGTATGTCACTAACACCATGCCCAAATTTTTTGTCTCCATCCATGACACCTCATCCACATGACTTAGAAAGAGGTCCCCTGATCTAGGTGGATATTGGTGGCCACACACCAATTCCAACTGGCTCCTCTTATTCGTTTTTAGTTCAACAGGTTCTTTTGTACTTCTTTGTAATTGTGGGTTCTACACTTCTGGGGTTGTCTGAAGCCCTACACATATTCTAGGTGGATACTAGTGGCCTCTCACCTAATCCAATTGGCTTATTTTGTATGTTCTCATGTCAACACATATTGTTGTACTTCCAGGGCCATTTTGGAGCCCTAAAAAGTGTTTTTTTGGCTCACCACAACCAAACTGTAGACAAAGTTAGATTTTGATGGCGTAATGTGTATTTCTCTAAAATACCTTTCCAACGGGCTATCAAACGCCTAAAATGAAGGTCGTATGCAAAAGTTACAACCCCGAGAAGTTGAGGTACCAACTTACCCATAGGGGCCCACATGACTTTTGGCGTTTCACCTCCTAGGGTTAGGTTTTTGGATGTCTAGGGTTTTGAAATTCATGAGTAATATTAAAAAGGCCTCTGGAGCCTCATTGTAATCATTTTTCTCAGACAGATGCATGTAGAAGCCACATCTATTCTCAGAGATAGATACCACCATTCGAGCAAGTGTTTCAGTACTACAATTTTATAGTTTCAACCTATTTCATTTATTAAATAGAAGATATTATTCACTCAATATATGTGTTGTTCTTCATATCTCTGTGTTTATTGTATTCAGTCTGTTAATCATTTCATTTCGCTCCTAAATCTGGATCAGTGGTATCAGATAGGTCTGTTATTCATTTATCAATCCTCATGCATGTCCCTGAAAAGATCTAGGTAAGAGAAGTTGGGACTCGAACCAGTCGATTTGTTGCAAGATCGGTCGTGTCGAGCCTAAAAACAACCCATGGGAGATGAAAATAAATATGATGGAGCAGGAGATCCTTTTAAAATGTTGCTCGAGAAATCCCTTGTGTGATAAAGGAACTAAATGATGGACAACTTTGTGGAGATCCTTTGACGACTTCCCACAAGAGAAGCATCTTCATCAAGCAGCCATGAAATCCCCTTCAAGGTACAGGTAAATTTTGATATTCCATTATTTGAAGGGAAGATATATGTAGATGTTGTATATAAATGGTTGAATCTACTCAAAGGGTAATTTTCGGTCCATATTTTTTCCGATAGGGAAAAGATTACTTTTGCACTCCTCAAGGTTGTCCCCCATGTTAAGGACTGATGGGACACTTACTTTGAGCAAAGGGCCATAGAGGAATCTGCAATATTTGTGGTTACCCCTACATGGGATTCCTTTCGAGATTCCATTAAAGAAAAATACTACCCTGTTGGAAGCTATGAGGACCAGTACACCAGATGGACCACCCTGCGTCAAGAAAGGGACCAGATAGTACCAGATTTTACCAATATTTTCCATACCTTAAGCACCAATTTGGGTATCAAAGACTCTGAGCGAAATCTGGTGCTCAAGTACCGCAGTTGTTTGCATAGATACATTCAAATATAAATGAAGTTTTTGGACATCGCCTCATTGGGTACGACTTATAGATATGATGTCAAGATCGAGAAGAAAATTAGGTAGAAGAGGCGAGAGTTTGGATCTACAAAATCCTTACAGTCGAAGCAGGGCAAAGGTGGCCCCAAACCACACAACAAGGCACAGAGCAAAGATGACCACTCTCAGGACAACCATTCTAAGATGCAACACAAGAAGGGAAATGATAAGATGAAGAAGGACACAAGAAAATGGTGTGAATACCATAAAATCCCTTGGCACAACACTGAAGAAGGTTTCTCTAAGAAGTCACTCGTGGCCGAGCTAAAGGCTTTTGAGTCATAGGTTGATTTTGATTCCTAATCAAATCTAGAAGGAGGCAAGTGGATTATCAATTTTAAACCCAGTTCCATTGTCATTACCACCAAAGTCTAGCCAAGTGAACGAGAAGAACCAGAGGAAGGGGAATGCCTCTTTCACTCACAGATGTGGGTAAATGGGGCTTCGCTTCATTTCATTTTCAATAGTGGTAGTCAAAAGAACCTTATCTTAGCAGAGGTCGTCAAGCGATTGGACCCGCCGATGACACCACACCCGCAACCCTACACCATCAACTATCTTAGCTAAGGAAGAGATCTTCGTGTTAGCCAACAATGTCATTTTCCCTACGGCATCAATCCCTTCAAAGATGAAATATTGTGTGATATTTCTCCCCTTTAAGTTTGTGATGTTCTTTTAGGACAACCATATTTGTGGAAGCATCATGTTGTGTATGATTCTAGGCCCTGCAGTTTTATTATTACTTTGGGTAGACAATTGTACAGGATACCAGAGGTAGCGCCACCTACCTTTGTTTCTTTAATCTCTGCTAAGAAATGCAGTAAGGTAATTTCACAGATTGAGAAGTCTGTCTTCTTCATGATCCGTGCTCACAGTAAGAAGAAAGTCATCGCTATAGCTGTGGCCTCTACATAGAGCCTCTCTTTGCAGCAGAAGAAAGTGGACGGGATCATGGGAGAGTATAGAGACATATTCTCTTCACCCACTAGGGTACCGATGCACTGCCAAGTCAAGCATCCAATTGACCAATCTATCATCACTCACTGATGGAAAATGATGAAATCAAGCATCAGATTCAAGAGATTCTTCAAAAGGGGAACATCAAACCCGACTCCTCCCCTTGCGGAAGCTCGATTATACTGGTGTAGAAGAAGGACGAGACCTAGAGACTTTGCATTGATTACATAGCATTAAACAAAATCACTTTCAGAAATCAGTACCCAATTCCTAGGATTGATGAACTTCTTGACCAACTCAAGGGGGAAAATTTCTTCAGCAAGATTGACATAAAATTTGGCTACCACCATGTTCCCATTGAACCAAATGATGTTTGGAAGACAACCTTCAAATCTAAAGAAGGTTTCTTCAAATGGTTGGTCATACCCTTTGGCCTAAAAAATGCACCAACCACTTTCATGAGGTTGATAGATGATGTATTGAGACCCTTCAACAACTCTTTTGTGGTGGTATATTTGGATGACATCCTCATCTTCAACAAAAATTGGGAGGAGCACATGCGGCATATTCAGTAGGTTTTGACCACTCTGCGGAAGCACAAGTTATATACCAACTTGGAAAAATGTTCCTTTGGCATGAACAGGGTCCAATACTTGGGATACATTGTTGATGAGCATGGGGTACATGTTGATCCTACTAAGATCCAAGTCATTCGTGACTAACCAGCCCAGACCACACTAACCGAGCTTCAGAGCTTCTTGGGACTAGCCAATTTCTACTGATGGTTTGTGTTGGGATTCTCCCATATTGCATGGGCCCTCAACCATGTGACCAAGGGTGGTGGCAAGGAAAAGTTCATGTGGGGGAAGGAACAACAACGAGCATTTGATGATCTAAATCATCGCTTGTGCTCAACTCCAGTACTCTCCTTGCTTGATCTGCAACAACTGTTTGAGATTGAGATTGATGCATATGACTATGTTTTAGGCACATTTATCACTCAACATGGTCATTTGATGGCATACCATAGTGAGACACTCTTAGATACTGACCGAAAATACCCCACCTATGAGAAGGAAATGTATTCCATTGTACAAGCCTATTGTCAATGGAAACATTACATTCTGGGAAAGGAGACAATCATCCACACTACTCACAAGCCTCTACAATTCATATAGACACAGGGGAAGTTGTAGAATGACCAC
Organism: Picea glauca; assembly: GCA_000966675.3. Classification (NCBI taxonomy): domain Eukaryota; kingdom Viridiplantae; phylum Streptophyta; class Pinopsida; order Pinales; family Pinaceae; genus Picea; species Picea glauca. The sequence continues at coordinate 123,583 of JZKD02S1628920.1, forward strand.
CATAAAAAATGGTCCACCTACCTGCAACAGTTCCATCTCAACATCAAGTATAAGACATGGAGCACAAATCATGTCACTGACTACCTCAGTTGGCCTCTCGTGGCTGCACTCACCACTATACTCCATTCTCGTGGACATGGGGCATCTGAGTGGCCCCAAATTTATCAGAAAGATCTAGACTTCACCACCAACTATCAACTCTTAGGTATAGGTGCGACTATCATCGATTTTCACATTCAGGACAAGTTTTTTATCCATTTGGGCCATCTTTCTGTTCCTGCAAGCGAGCGTGAAAAGATGATTTGGGAATCCCACTACAATCGGGTGGCAAGACATTTTGGTGTGGAGAAAACTATGGTCCTTCTCTAGAAACACTTTTTATTGGCCAAAACTTTGACAGGACGTGAGAAAGTATATCATATCTCGCACTTCATGTACCATTGCCAAGCCAACCATTAAGAAGCAAGGCTTATACACCCCTCTTCCAACCCCCGATAAGCCTTGGGAATCCATATCGATGGATTACATGTATGGCCTTCCGTCCACCAAGCATGGAAATTATTGTGTATTTGTGGTCGTTGATCGATTTTCGAAGATGTCCATCCTCACAACATGCAAGAAGAACATCACAGCGACAAATACTGCCAAGATCTTCTTTGAACGAGTGTGGGTCCATTTTGGGATACTATAGACCATCATCACCGACCGAGACAATAGGTTCCTCAACACATTTTGGTCGAGTCTCTGGTCACTATTGGACACCAAGCTCACTAAATCCACTGCTTTCCACCCCCAAACATACATCCAAATAGAGGTCGTCAATCAGATGACTGTGCACATCCTGTGCATGTACAACTCTAAGCATATGCATACATGGGATGAGAGTCTTCCATATGTTCATCACAGTTACAACATGGCTCTCCATAGCTCCACCGGCTATAGCCCATTTTAGGTGGGACTGGGATTCCAACCCTTGGGTCCCATTGATGTTGCACTACCTTTGGCAACCACACAGACAAACTCTTTCCATGTTCAGTCTGAGACCGATGAATCCACCTGATTCATTGAGTAGATTCATCACATCCGCCAATAGGTCCATGAGATTTTGCAGAAAGCCAATGCTAAGTACAAGCATCACCAAGATCAACAGAGGGTAACACACCAATTTCAGGTTGGAGATAAGGTCTAGTTACACTTGCAGAAGGAGTGTCTTACAGGGCCCCATCGGAAGCTCTGCCCACTTTAGTATGGGCCTTACACCATCACCAAGGTTGTGGGTAAAAATGATTTTGATCTCAACACTCCACCATTCCTTGGCTTGCACCCAGTGTTCAATGTGGACCTCCTTCGACCATATTTTCCACAATTATTAGACACCTTAGAGATCGCAGAACAACGTATCCCAATAGAGCTCAACCCTGACTGCATGGAACATGCATCCATTGAACATATACTGGACACACAAGTCAAGGGAACTCGCCAACAGAGGATATAGCTTTATCGGGTTGTCAAAGAAGGGTAGCTCCTACACCAAGGCAAGTGGCTCACAGGGGACCAAATCCAACAGAAGTTTCCTCACCTGATGGGGGAACTCAACACAATGGATACCATTGTTTCCTAAGGGGGGAGGATTGATCCAAGTGGATATTGGTGGCCACCCACCTATTCCAACTGGCTCCTCTTATCAGTTTTTAGTTCAACATGTTCTTCTGTACTTCTTTGTAATTGTGGGTTCTACACTTCTGGGGCAGTCTGAAGCCCTACACATCTTCCAAGTGGATACTGGTGGCCTCTCACCTAATCTAATTGGATTATTTTGTATTTTTTCATGTTATCACATCTTGTTGTACTTCTAGGGCCGTTTTGGAGCCCTAAACAATGTTTTTTTTGTCTCACCATAGTCAAACTGTAGACAGAGTCAGTGTTTGATGACGTAATGTGTATTTTTCTAAAATACTTTTTCCAATGGGCTATCACGTGCCTAAAACAAAGGTCATATGCAAAAGTTACGACCTTGGGAAGTTGAGGTACCAACTTACCTATAAGGGCCCACATGACTTTTGGTGTTTCACCTCCTAGGGTTAGGTTTTTGGATGTCTAGGGTTTTGGCAGTCATGAGTAATATTAAAAATGCCTCTAGAGCCTCATTGTAATCATTCTGCTCAGAAGGATGCACGTAGCAGTCACGTCTCTTCTCAGAGATAGCTACCACCATTCGAGCAAGTGTTTCATTTCTGCAGTTTTACAGTTTCAGCCTATTTCATTTATTCAATAGAAGATATTGTTCACTGGATATCTGTGTTGTTATTCATATCTATGTGTTTATTGTATTTAGTCTATTAATCAGTTCATTCCACTCCTAAATCCGGATCATTTCCTTGGGAAACACCCCTAAAATTGAGGTACGACTCATCCAATAGGTCGTTTTGTCAACCCTCCCATACATAAACTTGGAAAATTGCATAGGGTCTTTGAGCATTGGTTTATTTTGATGAGGTGGTTTGTATGTACATGCTTAGATGGCTCTTTTATTGATTTGATTTACTCATCATGATGCATTTGACTTGAGATCCTTGGAGGGCATATCCATTTGTCTTTGTAGGACCTAATTGGTGGACGGTTTTGAAAGAACAAGCCTACCTTGGGATTCCATGGGGCTTGAATCACACAGGTTGGATGCCAAGATCCCATATGATGGATGATTAAGACATGCCTTTAGAGGCCTAGAAGACGTCATGGAGAACCCCACCTAGCCCCTACCACCCGAAATAATTTCCTAAGGAGGCCAAAAAGTCACCTTTGAAGGCTTGACGTCACATTAGGGCTATGGTTTGGTGGTGATTGAGGACACTTGGCACACTTTGGAGGAAAGAACCCTTGGATCATGGAAGAAAGACATTGATTGAATACCATTGGCCTTTGGAGGCTTATTGTTCCCTTATCCAACTCAACGACTTGACCAAAAAGTGCCAAATGTTTCCCAAAAAGAGGGTGACGTCATGTTTTAGGTTTTTTTTTATGTGCAAAGCATGAATTAAATAATATTTCTTTTTAAAGGGGCAAGTGTTACCCATGATTTTGGTCATCATGATGGTGTACTCAGGCTCCTCATAAGAACTTTCTCTTGAGAAAAGTGACATTCATCTCTTCCCAGAAAACATACTTTTGAAGAGAGTTCGCAGGTTGCTCATATCCTAGGGTGCGAGAATGACCCATTCTCGCAGGCTGCCTTCAGCTAGG
>JZKD02S1628931.1:2116-42982 GCA_000966675.3 Picea glauca
ATTCTTATATCATTTCAGTGTTATTGTGGTGAATGTTCTGGTTATATTGATGTTATTCTTCCATTACTAGCATTTTATTTATGTTCTACATACATTTTATATCTGGTATATTACAGACTCATCCCCCCAACTGGGGGGTCTGGAGGCGAAGCCTCAGAAGGAAAAAAGGCCTTGTAAATGTGTATTGTAATTTCATAGTAAATCCAGATCGTTCATTATAAGGTCACATATATGACAATATACGATATGTTAGGGTTTTTTTCTATAGAAGGAAACCCTCTTTTATAAGGGAATTGTATTGCGACTGTGTATCATTGCGAATATTGTATTCTGATAGAGGAGACTGTCATAGAAATAAGAGGAAGTTACAACGGGTGTTTTGTAGGTTGTATCCCTTAATTTGCTGGATAATAATAAAGGAAGGACCTGGAAAATTATCTGGTGGACGTAGCCCACACTAGGTGAACCACATATATCTGTTTCTCTATTTTATTGTGTATCTTTTGTGTTTTATTTTTCCATTTGTCTTATTTTATTGCTCTGTGATTCTATTTTTATAACAACTGGTATCAAAGAGAAAGGTAACTCATAGGAAAATAGGGTTCTTGGTTCGAGTGGGAGCAATGGTGGAAGATGGAAAGTTTAGGGTCAAGAAATTTGACGGCCAAAACTACCAGTTATGAAAGATGCAGATGGAAGATTATTTATATCAAAAGGATCTATTCCTACCATTGGGTGGAATAGAAAAGAAGTCGTCGGCCATGAAGGATGAAGAATGGGAGGTTCTTGACAGAAAGGCACTAGTAACGATACGACCGAGCCTGGCATCGTCGATGGCTTTCAATATTTCGAAAGAAAATACAATGAAGGAGATGATGTTTGCATTGGCTAAACTGTATGAAAAACCCTCAGTGTCCAATAAGGTATTTATAATGAACATGTTATTTAATATGAAGATATCAGAAGGTGGTTCTGTTGCAGATCATTTAAACAAATTTAATACGGTTACTAATCAACTAAGTTCTGTAAAAGTGGACTTTGATGATGAGGTCAGGGATGTTCCAATCTTGTGCTCATTTCCAGAAAGCTAGAAGGAATTTGTCATGGCTGTAAGTAACTCTGTCTCTGGTTCAAACACTTTAAAATATGATGATGTTGGTGGTGTTATCCTTAGAGAGGAAATGTGATGGAAAATCACAGGTGAGACATCAGGTAATGTGTTAAACATGGAGAATAGGGGAAGACAAAAGGATAGAGGAAGGGGATCATGGAACTGTGGGAATTCTAGGAAGGGAAGATCCAAATCCAAACTGGGAAATATAGAGTGTTGGTATTGTGGGAAGAAAGGACATATGAAGAAAGACTATAGAGCTCCAAAGAAACAAAGATATGGAAAGCAAGAGAAAAATCATGAAGCAAATGTAACAGGTGATGTGTTACAAGATGATTTGATTATTTCTGTAGATAATATTTCTGAGTCTTGGGTAGTATATTCAGGGGCTTCATTTCATGCCACACCCCATAGGAAACATTTTCTAGATTATGTTCAAGGTGATTTTGGACAGGCTCATTTGGGTGATGATGCACCATGAAAAATTGTTGGAGTGGGAAAGGTAAAAATAAAGAAAAGGAATGGAAACCAATGGTTGTTGAAATAGGTAAGACATGTTCTAGATCTAAGGAAAAATCTAATTTCAATAGGGCAGTTGGCAAGTGAAGGTTGTATATCTATATTTACAGATAAGGCATGGAAGGTCACCAAAGGATCATTGGTGATAGAAAAATGAGAGAAGGTAGGTACATTGTATTTATGTACTGGTAATATTGATTCTTGTATCTTTTTATCTTCTATAAAAGGGGATACAACACTGTGGCATCATAGGCCTAGACACATGAGTGAGAAGGGGATGTAGATACTTCAAAAAGAAAAAATTGTTTCCATATCTTAAACAAATTGATTTGGATTTTTGTGAGCATTGTGTTTATGGAAAACATAAGAGAGTCATATTTCTCACAGTCGGGAAAGAAAAGAAGAGTGAAAGGTTAAAGATTGTGCATACATATGTATGGGGACCATGCCAGGTATCCTCTCTTGGTGGCTCTCATTATTATGTTACTTTTATTGATGATGCAACTATAAAAACTTGGGTTTATTGCATTCGAAAAAAATATGATTTTTTTGATACTTTTAAGAAATGGAAAGCTTTGGTTGAGAATGAGACAGGAAAAAGGTTGAATTGTCTCATATCAGAAAATGGAGGTGAATATTGCAGCAAGGAGTTTGATTATTACTGTTAATACCATGGGATTCGTAGAGAGAAGATAGTTTTAGGAATACCATAAGAAAATGGTGTGTTAGAAAGGATGAACAAGACAATCATGGAGCGCGCAAGGAGTATGAGATTGCATGTTGGTTTTCCCTTATAGTTATGGGCAGATGTTGTAGATAATGTTGTTTACTTAATAAACAAAGGAGATTCAATCTCTTTGGATGGTGGAATTCCAGAGGAGGCATGGACATGTAAAAAGGTAAACTATTCTTTTTTGAAGACTTTCGGTTGTGAAGCATTTGTCCATATTGATAAAGAAAATAGAACAAATCTTGAGGAAAAATCCAAGAAGTGTACCTTTATTGGATACAATGTTAATGATTTTGGCTATCGCTTATGGGATTATGAAAATAAAAAAATCATTAGGAGTAGAGATGTCATATTTAATGAGAAGGTCATGTACAAAGATCAATTGCAGGGAAAGAAACAGGAAAAAGAAAAAACAGAATACACAGTGTTTGATGAGATCATTGAAAAAGAAATTCCAAAGGTACCAGAAAATCAAAATGTACAACAACAGGAGAAACATGTACCTCAAACTCCTGCAAGTTTCATTAGAAGATCTACCAAGTTAAGTAGACCCCCTAAACAATACTCTCCTTCATTGTATTATTTATTGTTGACTGATTCTGGTGAACCAGAATATTATGAAGAGGCAATGTAGGTAGAAACTAAAAAGAAGTGGGAGCAAGGCATGAAAGAGGAAATGGATTCCCTAGTAAATAACTAAACTTAGGATTTGGTTTAGTTGCCTACAGGAAAAAGAGCATTGCAGAAAAAATAGGTTTATAGGTTGAAGGAAGAAGATGGAGGCAAAAAGTGATACAATGATAGACTTGTTGTAAAGGGGTTTGCACAAAAGAAAGGTATAGATTTTGATGGAATATTTTCTCATGTTGTTAAAATGACTTCAATTAGGACTATTTTAAGTCTTGTGGAAGTAGAAGATTTTTATCTTGAATAGTTAGATGTAAAAACAACTTTTCTCCATGGGGATTTGGAGGAAGAAATTTATGTGCAGTAGCCACAGGGGTATGAGGTCAAAGGGAAGGAGAATTTGGTATGCATGTTGAAGAAGAGATTGTATCGCATAAAGCAATCTCTAAGGCAGTGGTATTTGAATTTTGACAGGTTTATGACAGAACAAGGTTATAGTAGATGTCATTATGATCACTGTGTTTATTTTAAAAGGCTAGAAAATGGAAGCTATATTATCTTGTTATTGTATGTAGATGATATGCTTGTTGCAGGGTCTAATATGCAGGATATAAATGTGCTCAAGAAGAAATTATCTAATTCATTTGCGATGAAGGATTTGGGTGCTGCAAAGAAAATCCTTGGTATGAGAATAACAAGAGACATGAAAAATCGCAAATTGACATTGTCTCAGGGCGAGTACATAGAGAAAGTGTTGGAGAGTTTTAGAATGAAGAATGCAAAACCAATTAGTACACATTTTGCTAGCCATTTCAAATTAACTAAGGAAATGTGTCCCAAGACACAAGAGGAGATAGAATACATGTCTAGGGTCCCTTATTCATCAACAATTGGTAGCTTGATGTATGTGATGGTTTTCACAAGACCAAATATTGCACATGCAATGGGAGTTGTGAGAAGGTATATGAACAATCCAAGTAAAGAACATTGGTAGGAAGTAACGTGGATTCTCAGGTATTTGAGAGGTAATGCTACTCATGCATTATGTTTTGGAGGTTTGAGAGTTGATTCAGATATGGAAGGTGATAAATATAGCAGGAGGAGCACCATAGGGTATGTTTTTACTGTAGGTGAAACAAAAGTAAGTTGGATTTCAAAACTGCAAAAGGTTTTTTCACTTTTAACAACAAAAGAAGAGTATGTTGCTGCTACAAGGGCTACTAAAGAAATGATTTGGTTACAAAGGTTTATGGAGGAATTAGGAAAGAAGGAGGAGAATAGAAAGTTGTATTGTGACAGTGAGAGTGTCATTCATCTTGCAAATAACTCAGACTTCCATTCAAATACTAAGCATATACAACTCAGGTATCATTTCATCCGATCCATCTTGGAATATGGAAATTTGAAGTTGGAAAAGATACATACTATCTGGAATCCTGTAGACATGTTTACAAAGGGAGTAACTAAGGATAAATTGAGTTCCATATCAGTTTTAGTTGGTATTCAAGTATGAAAGTGAAGTGAAGAAGGATCATAATCCAGCAGATACAACAACGATGGAGTTGTTGAGATCAGTATCCAAGTGGGAGATTGTTGGTTGTAGAGCTTGATTCATAGGTCTTTGTTTTCAACCTTGTTTATACCCCATGAAGACTATACAACCTGGAATACTGTACACCCCTCCACATGGGGGGATTACAGGGGGGGCTTTCCCCCCTGCAGGGTTCAGGGGGCTCATCCCCCCAGCTATGGGTTCCAGGGGAAAGAGGGCCCCTGAAGGAAAAATTGCCTTGTAAATGTATAGTGTAATTTCATAGTAAATATGGTTCGTTCATTATAAGGTCACAGATCTAACGGTAGAAGTTATGTTAGGGTTTTTTTCCCTAGAAGGAAACCCTCTTTTATGAGGGAATTGTATTACGGTTGTGTATCATTGAGAATATTGTATTCTGAGAGAGGAGACTATGAGAGAAAGAAGAGGAAGTTACAACGGGTGTGTTGTAGGTTTTATCTCTTCATTTGATGGATAATAATAAAAGAAGGAATTGGAAATTTCTCTGGTGGACGTAGCTCACATTGGGTGAACCACGTATATATGTGTCTCTTTTTTATTGTGTATCTTCTATTTTTTATTTCCACATTTGTCTTATTTTATTGCTCCGCGATCCTATTTTTCTAACATCCCCAATGGCTTAGCTAAGACTGGGCATCTTTATGCCATCCCCGCTTGATTCGAAGGTAGTTATGGTTGGAGTTTGAAGCAATTTTAGGAAGCCTCTTGTCTTTCATGTTGTTTAACCTATTCTTATACATTAAGTATCTAGTCATAGCCGTGATATCAATGGGGTAAAGGATTGCCTCTAAGAGGAGGATAGGATAAGGCGTATTTCCTTTAATATTGAGATTATAGGTTATAACATTCTTTTGGATTTTCTCTATATTTCTCCATGATTATCAAGAGATACTACATCCCCAAACTTCACATCCATATAGCATAACAGGAGTACCAAGAGTCTCAAAGAGAAGTTTTTTTTTTATTTGATATCCAAAGATCGACTAATTTACAATTATTTTCAAGCCCGTAATAAACTAATTTCCATCCTCCATGTAACAACCCCAGTCATTACGACAACAAGTGATGCAAAACCCGTACATTTTTTTTTGTGTGGGAAAGTAATAACGACCATACATTCAAATATCGCAACACGATGATGAACATAATGCATGCAATCATGCACCAAGAACATATTGACTTAACATACTAATACCTCATGCAGCGGGAAGCAACATACGACATTCAATCAAATGAAAAATAAAAATGACTACCCGCCGTCCTACCCTTCAATGGTTATGAACTCCAGGACACATAAGCAATGCTCAAGCCCAGGTTCCCATCGATTTTGACCTTTTAAGGTCTCAAGGCTGGCGATTGTTCTGAGGAACAAGGAGGTGTCTACATCCAATCTGACACGAAAAGTCCAGACAACTAAGATAAAAGACAACAAAAGATCATTTAGGCGCAACCAGCATAAAAACAACACAAGTACTATGAACATCCATGATGGGCGACAACAAGTCAATCATGCATTAAAACACAAATTACAAACATTGACTTCAATAATTGACATCAACGCCATCGGGAGGCGCATGCCCCAAGGCCCAGTTTTCATATGCACTCATTGATCATTGCGCGCCAAGATCCAGTCATAAGGGATCATGCCACTATGATGAGACAAGAGCGATAATGACTGAGGTGCAACACAACAATTCTAAAAGTTTAATAAAGATGCAATCCAACGCGCTAGAGGTACCAACTTAAGCAGTCAACATAAAATGAAAATTATAAACAAGGCACTCAATCATCAAGTTTAATGAGACACAGGGCGACTACCTTCCACACATTAGTAACCAATCACCATATTAAGGTAAGGGCACCTATCCATCATCTAGCAAGCATTTACCTTCCATTCATTTACAACCCCTTCACAACATTTACTGAAAAAGGCAACTCATAATTATAATCACAATCTATCAGATAAGGGTTCCATTAACAACATTAGTGAATTCAACAAGTCCTATTAATTTCCTGCTGTAATGGCAATTAAAAGATATTACAAGCGCTAAAATCAATCACAATTAAACTTAATAAACTAATGAAAACAATCAATCTAGTAGAAGGATAATTGCCATATGACTATTCCACAATAAAACTGTTATATAACAATTGAAACTGAACTTAATTAGCAAAAGCAAATTGTTAAACTATTAAACAGTTACTCATGCTTAAACTGTTATATAACTACTATAATCATAGTTAAAATGAACCATGTAAGTTGATGCCCAACTAGTTAAACAATAAGCTGGTAATTACGCAATTAACACAATTAATTCAATAACATAACAATTAAACAATATTAGATCACTAACAATAATAGGTAATTATTATTAGATCACTAACATCAACAAATAAACCTTATTAAGAAGATAACCATTCTGCCATTCACGTGGTCGTTAGATTAACATGTTGTTCATCAAATACAACCATTATAATTAATTAACAAATTCCTCCAATTAGAAAGTTTACTAGGCTATGCAAAATCCGACGATAATACCGTAACTTACATCATCAAATTGGGCAATATATACATAAAGTTTATCAACCTAGGAATTAAACACAGTTAGATACCAATACTTAATTATAAAAACGCACAGATTTAAGGCATTGTTTAATAACCCTAAAAGAACATCGTCTGCCATCGCCAGTAGGTCAAATTGAAGGTAATTATATCTCTATGGTAAAAAGACAAGGATCTTGGTGTAGTAAAAAAAACTCCGTGAAAAAGAATAAAATATCTGTGTAAATAAGGAAAGGGGTACTGAAATCTCGACCACTTTAACACATGAAACTCTGAGAACTTAATTTCTCAAGATAATAAATCTCGAAGTAAATGAAGCAAGGGCTATAAAATATAGGCGCACCCATACCAATGTTCTAGGAAATAGAAATTTTGTTTTCGTTGCAATCTATCCGAAAAGGGATTTTTCATAAACAAAAGAATAATTAATAATTAGAATGGCGGATTAGAAAAGTAAAGTGGCCCAAGGATATCAGAATTAGAGTTATAAATCCACCAATGTCAATTAATCCTTTCCTTAAATGACTTTGCAATAGACTTCGCATAAGGATCAAACATTAAATATTTACAAGCGTTCCCTATTGCAAAGGGTCCCAATTAAATGAACTTTTAAGGATAGATTTCAGTGCCGCAAACACGATGCAGGGAAATGAGAATGTCCTTCGTCGCACCCATTAAATGAAATGAAGGCGTGGGATTTGATGCAATGAAATGTTGGTGTTAGTCATTTGTGACTGGGATTGGGTTGATCATTAATTTTCATAATGATTAGCAGCGTCCTGATTAAGATCTTCGGCCATGTTTTCAATGCAAGGTTAAAATACATATAGTAGCGATTTGATTAAAATCTTCAACCATGTTTTCAAAGCAAGGTTAGTATACATATAGCAGCAACCTGATTAAAATCTTCTTTTATTTTTGGGAGTGTGACACGGATTCACCCTTATATATGTGGAAGGGAATGAATAATGACTTTGCACCAAAATTTTACACTTAAAAAGAAATCACACGGATTCACCACCACTGGCCACAAGAAAAAGATTATGATGAGAATAATAAATTCGTTCCTACCCATTATAGGTGGAAGGAGCAGATTGTAGCGATTGGTTCACTGAGGCAACAAAAAATTACTCAATATTTTAACAATTACTCATTACACAAATACACAGTCAATCAAATGATTCTAACACAAGCATGAAATATACAATGATCTATTCAAAAGTTAGAAATGGGATTTTGTCTCCTTTAATAACGATGTCCAGAATAGAACAAAGGATGGCTATTCTCTCCGGGGATATCTATTGAAAGGAGAATGGGGGAAAATCTCATATACATCCCACCCTTATTATAAATAGGCAAGGAAATGACCTCAAGGAATTAGTGAAAAATGGACTAGTTGTTCAGGTGAAGCATTCAATATGGAGGAAGTGTACAATGGGTTTTGACAAAAAACTATGGGTTCAAAGGCCTATACCATGGGTATTTTCCTATACACGAATCAAATGATTACACAAAGCAATGATTACACAAGGAAAATGATTTTAATAATTACTCATTACACACATAAACAAAGCAAATGATTTTAACAATTACTCATTACACAATACACAGTCAAGATTGCATCCCTATTATTGATCCGTGTGCTAAGGTTCAATTGAATTGGGAGGCTGGAGCTACGCAATCAGTAACAGATCCTAAGAAGATTTAAAACCCGAATTTCTATTACAGTAAAATATTCCTTAACACTCAACATAATGAAATATACAACATGTAATGCATCCAATACTAGAGAACCAAGAAGGCGCATAAACCGAATTTCTACCTTTCAACCAAATTACACATGTGTATATAAGCAAGGACAAAAAATTAACTAAATTTTTAACTCAATGAAGCACGCATTCTTTCGAGGTTAGAGAGATGCATACACATGGAATTTAACTACTATTCAATACAAATATACACATGCGTACCGTAACCAAATGCAAATGCTCTGAAGTCGTTGTCCCACGCGCGCTCTATCCAGCTCCTGCTTTCCAACTGATGTGACCTCATTGGTACCTCCCAAACAACGCTAGGGGTAATATTCTTCCCCCTAAGCCCCCTGAGCCGCAAAGGAGCCACACAAATAATGCTAGAGAATGCTAGCTCCCAACTCGCCTCGCAAGGTCGAGCTACCACTCGTTACCCAAGCTGGGTATCCCAACTCCCATAAGAGAAACTCAGTCAAGATAAAATTCGACAGCGTAATGTTACACAAGTCAGATGTGATCCATACTCCTCCTATACCATCCCTTTTATAGAGTTTTCAAGTGATTAGTTTCCCAAAACCTCATTAGATTCCTTTTTCATTTATTTAATTACAAAAAACCTCCCACGTACACATGTCACCCGATCCCCTAGTTGCACCAGAAAATCAATTTATTAATTAATTAAATATGTCTATTTCCCTCACCCACCTAAAAGCGTTCCTAAAAATGCTCCTCGGTTTCCTTTTATTCCCTTACATTTATTAAATGACTTACACCTTTCTTAAATCCTAGTTGAGCTCATAAATAGAAAGTTACAAAGGCTAGATTCCTTACTAAGTTAGACATTCCCCTTTTTCCTTAAGTTTCTCCATTTCTTTAAGTTTCCCTTTTTCTTTAAGTTTCCCCCTTTTTAACTAAGTTCAAAAATAACAAGTTTAGACAAACAACCATTTACCCCCTTTTTATAATTAAACCTTCATTACAATTTTTACCTTAATTAATAAATCTTGAATTTTGTTTATCCCTTCTTGTTACATGTCTAATTAGTTTTTTTTTTTCTTTTGTTTAGAGGCTCTACTTAGACCTAGGTTTTAAATTCACTAGGTTTGGCAACATTTCTTAAGGGAATTTTTTTTATTAAACTTTACTCATGACATCATTCATTTTAAGGCCGACAAGGTCCTAAGGAGGCATAGTTTTCTAGGCACTAGGTTTATTAACTTACCATAGTTAAAATCGCGACGTGCCCTTTAGGACGCACTACGTGCTCCAAGGGTGCCACTCACCTCTTTCCATTTTATTTGCACAACGTGCCCTTCAATATGCACTACATGCTCCAAGGGTGTCACTCCCCTCTTTCCATTTTCTTTGTGCGATGTGCCCTTCAAGATGCACTACGTGCTCCAAGGGTGCCACTCATCTCTTGTCTGAATTTGGTAGATGTCAAACCCCTGGAGTTAATAATCCGTCAGGTGATATTGTGGGAGACTAAGGGCCTTTAAGGAATAAGGACCCTTCCTTATTGTGTGCCCCTTAGAATCATTATGAGGGATTGTCATAGTCTTCCCTCACGACATCACGGGTCTTCCTGAACTAGGTAACCACTAACCTACAGTTTGAGCCACGACGAGAGTGCTAGTAGGTTGTGGCAGGGCTGCTGCCACACATCTCCTTCAATGTCTCTGGTTGTCGTGTGTGACCCCTTTACTCCAAATGTGAGTCTGGTTGGCAAGCTATTGTCAGCCTGCATCCATCAACGAAACATGTCAGCGATAACAATCAACATCACAATATCTAATCATATGTACATATATCACATCAACAACATTCAAACCCTAACAGTCCACTCCCTGACTTGATCCAGAGTCCAAGGATTTTCATCGATGCCTCAACATCCTATAACATCCAGAGTCCTGCACACTCATTAGAACCCAAAAAATAGCACATGTCGATGTAAATACAAAAATAACATATCACTAAATCTACAATATCTCATAGTCATAATAAAAACAACCAATAGTATAATGATCTAAATCACTTGCACACAAGTGTACTCAAAGAATAAGTCCACTCAGTGCATGCAAGAGAGGGATTTTACACTCCATTATCCTTTTCTCAATGCTTCTTCCAAACACTCTTCTAACTTGTCAATGTAAATGCCAAAAAGGGTGGGGGACAAGGGACAACCTTGCTTGACTCCAATATTGTAGTCAATTTCTTTCAACCAACACTCATTGTTCTTAAAATTGAAAATAATGTTCTCATACAACCTTATAGTGGCATCCCTCAACTCGAAAGGAACTTTATCTCTTCCAAACTACCCTAAAGGTATTTCATGGGAACTGTGTTTTTCCTCCTTTTGTTATTCTTTTATACCAAAAATTATGAGGTTCAAGGCTCTTTTATTACACTCATGATCCAATTCGATTAACTTAATCATTTCCTCTTTGTTGGGTTTGATATCCAATTTGTTTTCCAAACTACTTAGGGCCAAATTGTGGGTTAGTTTTCCTTCTAGCTCTTTAATCCTATCTTGCAAGTTGCGATTTTCTTCAACCTCTCTAGCTTAAGTTGGTTGTTTTTGTTTTTCCATTTCTTGTATTCTATCCTCCATTGTATTCAATTGACTCTTGAACCTTAATAATATATCATCTATCTGTGTTTAAATTGTCTCTTCGAAGAGTCTAATTTTTTTATCAAGTGTTGCCTCTTACTCTATTTGGAATTTTACTTCCTTTTCTTCAATCCTTTTTTCTAATGATTCTAACTCTATTTGGAGTTTTGCATCTCTTTCTTCTCTCCTTTTTTTTAATGATTCTTTATATTCATAAAGACTCTCTAAGGTGACTTTGGATAGACTCCCTTGATAGGATGAGGTTTTGGAAGTGGTGGAGTGCTCATATTGAAAATAAGAGAAAATAAGTAACAACTGACTCACATGATTTATGAACACGCACCTAGGTGCGCAGTAGGTGGAAGAAGCCACAACTGTAGAGCCACAATGTATCACTCCATAGTTTATAAGAAAGTACAGATTCACGTCATTGTAGAGTTCAAAGACCGAAGAGTTCAAAACCATAAATTTATTCCATGCAAAACGGTATATTTGTTCGCATCACCAAGAATTCAAAACCATAGAGATTATTCCACACAAACTGCAGAGTGGTTCACATCACTAAGAGTTCAAAACCACAGAGATTATTCCCATAAAAAAAGTTCAAAATTGCAGAGATTAATCCCATCACCGAGAGTTCAAAACCATAGATATTATCAACTTAATAAATACCTAAAAATTATTCAAAACCGTAGAGATTATCTCGTCAAAAAGTTCAAAACTGTAGAGATTTTTCCTGTCACCGAGAGTTCAAAACCATTGAGATTATTCCTGTCACTGAGAGTTCAAAACCGCAGAGAAGTATTATTGTTCACATCACCTCGCATAGATTATTCCCATAAAAAAAAATTGAAACTGCATAGAAGTATTATTCTTGTTCAAAACCGCAAAGATATAATGTTTTCGTTCAAAACCACAAATAAGTATTATTCTCGTTCATAAATATTATCACCGAGAATAATCATAGAGAATTATTATCACCTAGAGTAACTATAGAGATTATTCCCATAAAAAAATTTCAAAACCCTAGAAAAATATCATTTCGAACCACTATATCTTTGTTTATTTTTTATTTTCTAAACTTTTAGTTTCCATTTTATTTTTTAAATTTGTTATTTAAAATTACTGATATTGACATGGTGGTCTTTATAGTAGATTCTTTATTAATTATTTAACTTTAAAGTTAAATAATTATTTTGAATCATTATTAAAATAATGATTTACCATGATATCTTTGTTTCATTTTTCATTTAAAAAAATTTTGTTTTACTTTTTATTTTTAAAATTTTGTTATCAAATGAGGTAAGGTTTTTTTTTTAAATAAAATATTTAATTTTTTAAAGCTTTTTATTAGAAAATAAAATATTCAATTTTTTAAAGTTTTGTTACTAACGAGGTAAGTTTTTTTTTTTATAAATAAAATATTTAATTTTTTAAAGCTTTTTATTAGAGAATAAAATATTTACATTTTTTAAAGTTTTTTTATTAGAGAGTTAGGGTTCACATGGGATATAAAATTTAGTCATACTTCTTTAAAAATTTAATACAAAATAACTTTAATTTTTTTTTCATTAAAAATATTTTTCAAAATTGATTCAAATGGATTACAGGACAATCAAATGTTTGTATACAATTGCAAATCAATAATGATGAATATTAATAAGTAACAGAAAAGAATATGTAAGTTTTAAAGAATAACTGCATGAAATGGAAAGAGAATTAAATGTAAAAGAAAAGGGAAATATGAGAGAAAAGAGAGAGAGATGATAAACAAAATGTGAGCCTATTGGTTCTCCCATTACTCACTAGCTCTCCTATATCTTCTTGTGATTTAACTCTCAAATGGTGTTTTTGGTTAGGAGACGAGAATGTGAAGAGGGAGGAGTTGTGTAAGTTATCCAATGGATGTAGAGCCATGAGTTTCATTATAACCAGAATAATTGAGTAACCATTTGAAGTTGGCTTTCCCATTTGGGTTTCTGAGTTAAAATGTCTGTGTCCACTATGTGATTGATTTTAGATGTAGTGAGAATCTGTCATAAGTGTTTACTCTGCTTCTCTTATTTATTTTTAATGGTTGTTCTAAGAGTGTTAATGGTTATTGGATGGTATTACTACCCTACTTTTGTTAAGTGGATGGATATGATTATTGTTGTTATGTTACTCCACTCCATAATTTCATTCTCCATTAGAAATTTAAGAGAACCAAAAGCTTTGTTGTGTCCACTGTTTTATTTGCAAGAGGTTCAAGATCTGAGGCTTTCATTAATTGATATTGTGTAAAATCATGAATGTGGGTGTCTATTTTGTTGTTTTTTGAGAAAATAAAATATATTTTCATAAGTTTTTAAACTTAAGGTAAACAAAAATATTTTTTTATTTAGAATTTCACTTTACAATAAAAACAAAACTTGTTACAAATTTTGTTAGTTTTCTATGGACTATTTTTTGAAATTTTTTTATGGACATTTGATATGTCAATTTAGCGATTGTTTGACAATATGTTCCTTAAAAAATGAAGGGACTAATAATGAGTTATGTTTTTATACGTGAATGTACTCATTATTAAAATTTTGTTTATGAAAAACGAAATATGCTGAAACAATCTTAACATACTATATTAAAGTATGATTATAGTTTTGAATTTAACGAATGATTATTGTAATTACTACAATTTTTTAATTTGACCAATATGAAAAAGTTGAACATTTTAAACACATTTAGTGAGACTCCACACATGTTCCTTAATTTTGATTCAAAAGTAAATTCAAAAAATACCCTTTTGAAGAGGACAATGAAAGGTTTTGTAATATAAATTTTTCATAGTTTTCGATTGTACATTATTGCAGATATTGATTTTTCATTTTACTGAATCATTATATCAAATGAAAGTGGTTTCAAATCTAAAAATGTTGGTATTATTTCTGAAACTAGACTCATAGTATTTTAAGGAGTATGATCCTTCCAAAGTTGGACTAAGCTAAAGAGAAGTGACAGTTTTATGAAAAGTACCATAGGTGCAGGTTTTCGGTTGAACTAATAGTTCGTTTGAAACTTAGTGTTTCTCGACTGAAAGTTTGTTTTAAAGGAAAAACCAAGTTTCGACTAAAAACGTATTTTTGGCCGAAAAGTTGAAAATCAAACATCCGTCGACTGGAAAAAAAATGGAGGGATGCAAAGATTCGGTGCGAAAAGATATAAATTTTTTTGATCGAAATTCTTTTAACACATTTGTGCAACAAACTCACTCAACATTTTCACTATTTTTTTCTTTTTTGGGGCAACATTTTCGCTATTTTTGCTTTATTGGGGCAACATTTTCACTATTTTTCATTTATTGGGGAAACATTTTCTAAATTGAAGATTTTAATCAATTTTTTTTGAAAGTGGAGGTTTTCATAAACAATTTCTTCCTTATTGAAATTTAGTAGCTGAGTTTCTAATTCAGTTTATTAAGCCTTGTGACTTTTGAATCCGTGTAGCTATTGAAGGCATGACTATATATTGCATGCACACTCCTAGAAAGGTTGCACATAGGTTTGTTCACCCCTAAGTGTTGGAATAATGAGAGGGGGGGTGAATCAATATGAGCACTTTTTACCACTTTCAATCATAATATATAATCTTCAACTTTATCAATAGTATATAATTTATGATTCCATTCAAGACATCATGACCATATAATCATAAACAATACAATTAAACAATATTACATCAGATACACAATACACCAGAATTTACGTGGAAACCCAAATGGGAGAAAACCACAAAATGCTTTCTTATATATATCAAGAATACATTCATAGGAAGCACTAACTTCCAAATTCTCTAGCACCAGCTAGAAGGATGTACCAATCCCTTGATTTACAGGCACCAACCTAAAGGAATATCCAACTCCCCGAGTTCTCCAACACCAACCGAAAGGAGGCTAGGACCCTATGATTTACAGGCACCAACCTGAAGGAAGCTCCAACTCCTTGACTTCTATGACACCAAACGAAAGGAGGCTATGACCCCCTTATTTACAAGCACCAACCTAAAGGAAGCTCCAACTCCCCGAGTTCTCTGACACCAAACAGAAGGAGGCTATGACCCCCTTTCCTTGCCCCGTCCTGTCGCCCTAAAATATAATTGTAGACTTATTGTCACTACCATTGATCAACCTGTAATTGCCACTGTCACTAATACATCAACCTGTCATTTTCACTGTCACTTTCACTATCACGGTCATTGTTAATGTCACCGATACATCACTATCATTGTCACATCAACATGTAATTGATGATCAACCGGTCATCCAACCTGTCACTGTCTCTATCACTAATCAACCAACCATAACTAGATCCACTCACATGGATACCAAATACCATCACCAAACCATGTATATCAATAATCAATCGTGTACATCAACCATGTATCAGAACCTGTACCATACCATGTACATCAATCATGTATCAAACCTGTACCATCTCATGCATAAACCATATACCATATCACTCATGATATGTCTCAATCATTCCATACACCATGTACCATTAGATATCATCAATGAAGTGCCTCAAGTGTAACCAAGATAGCCAAGATACCAAGATACCAATATAGCCAATATATTCTTCTAATAAATGAACGATAACATCACCAAGGTGTACCTCAACATGTACCAACATCACCAATAGATTCCTCAAGAATGTTCCACAACATCCAATGCATGTACCTCAAACATGTTCCATAGCCTCATCAAGAAGTTCCTCAAACATGCATCAATATCACTAAGAAATGCACCTCATACATGTATCAATAATATGCCTCACACCATGCACCAAAGATTTGCCTAAATCATACACTAGTGCCTCAACAAGATACCAAAGGCATGAACATCACATCATCAACATGTAACCTAGATGTACCTCAAACCATGTGCCTCAACCATGTGCCAACATCCATAAACCATGTACCAAGAGATACCATCAAACATGTGCCATATCACTCATGGTATTCCTTAAGCATATACCATAAAACAAACCACATTCCAAGTATACAATATGTGCCTCAAGCAATAAAAAAAAACTCACAAAGACATGCCTCAAGCATGTGCTAAACATTCCAATATGCAAGCCTCAAAACAAATAGAATAACATACCTTTACACCTGTAGATGACTTGATACATGAGATTTCATATATGTATCTCTTCCTCGGTCTCAACAACTTGGTAATAGCATCCTTCCTCAATTTTGTCTTAGCCTCATGGGACCAAGACAAGTGTCATGCGAAGCCTCGCGTGATAGGCACTAAACAACCCGTGGGGGTGCCTCACAGGACACCAATAGTCTGATTGTTGGTTTATATCTTTCCTTCACTTTTTGGGCTGACCCAGGTTCATATCTCAACAAGTTTTCAACAAAACCATCTAAACTATCAGCCCTCCTACTAAACTAGAAGGCAACGCTGCGCACAGAGTGTACCACATAGTCTCACCTGAGATAGATTTTATAAGTAACTGCAATACCTAGGTGTTTGTAGTCTAGGAATGAGTGGGGATCTAGGAGTGTATTCTATCTTTCTCTATGTATTAAACTTGTTATTTATTCAATTATTTCCAGGATTCATTCATCTTTTTCCTTATTCATGCATTCTAATACATCTAGCTTAATCATTCATTCATAAAATAATCATTGAAAAAAAGTAAAAATTCAAGAAACATCACATAGAACACAAGTTTTATCATGGTTCACACCCTCCTGGGCTACGTTGACAAATATTTGGCTTATCTGCTCTTTTATTTAGTCTGCTGCAAAATCTGGCGTTGTGCACATTACATATTTAATCATACAATCATGATGAGATTAAGGAACCTCTATGAGGCAGACTAGATCACATAGATTCCTCAGCATGTGACCTAACCCTCAAAATCTAGCTTACTTGACTCTTCTACAGCCTTATTACAATCATAATAACCATCATCAACTCATCAATAATAACCAAACTCAACTGAACCCTCAACCTAGACCTCCTAGGTTTTTATTTATACTACTCTATTCACTTAAAGTCGTTCCAAAATTTGTCAAAAACCCTAACCCTATCATGGTTAGGCTTTCCTTCCTTATTTCTTCTCCTCTTGCATGTTGCTTTTCCTCTTGCATGTTGCTTTTCCTGTCATCTGTTCTTCTCAAAAAATAGGCCTGCACCCAAAATGGTATTTCTTCTCAAAATAGGCCTACACCCAACAATCCCCCAATACTGACATGTGGCTCGTCTCGATCCACTCAGTTGGTGCGTGCTCCCTAAACAACCTATGCCAATATGTGAAATTTTCCTTTTAATTCTTCCCCTTTTGCTCTAGCTTGCACAAATTTCCTAGTGAGATATTTTATCCTCTGCATTGTAATATGTTCCTTGATAGACTCTACACTCTTCGCATGATCCCGATCCATTCTTGTCTTTTCCTTATCTAGTTTCATAATTATTTGCGTTTATTGCTATTGGAGAGGTTCTAACTAGGCTTTTTTGGCCTACTTGTTATTCTACATAGTCTTCAATTATTCCCGTAGGGTATTCATATTCTACGTGCCCTTCACTCGCTCTGTAATACTCATGGATGTTTTCTGTTGCTTCAGCTCCTGGATTGTAAGGTTGATTTCCTCCTCTTGTTGGTCTAGTTGTTCGACCCTATCATCTTCCTCCATTGTCGTCCATAGCTACGTAGTCCTGTAAAAAAGTTGTTTGACCTTTTCAGCTTCTTTCTCCATAATTTCCATTTGCTGGGTTGCCTGTTGTTCCCTTTCAGCCATAACTTCAGAAGGATTTGTTGGGGTTAATTTTTATTTAAGTTCCTCGATCTCCTTCTTGTAGTCCTCGAGCGTTTGCGTGATGATTTGGATCTGTTCTTCTACATTTCTCATGACTACCTATGCGTTGTCTGGAATTCTTGTGAAGACTTCCTTTAGCTTCCGCTCTAAGTTGTCTTCACGCTGCTTATCCACTTATGTCTCCATCTTTACCTACTCGACCACCAGTTCTAGTGCATCCTTTCCATTTCTGGTTGCTTGTAATTCCATCACGTCTGTTCTCACTTGCAATTGCACTTCATGCGCAACACTGACTTGCAGTTTGTATAGTGCCTTTGTTGGTATGTTAGCCAATACCAATTGTACCCCCACCATTTCTTTGAGTGGTGTTTGGGCTATGGTCTCGTCAACCTGCAACATATATGATGTTATTTGGAAGCTCATACTTTCTTGCACTATGATATGGATGGTTTCTTTTTCATTCTATGTGGTCCTATCCTCTGCTTCTGTCACTTGGGGGATCAACTTTGTTCCCCTTTCGTGCCTTTGCGTTGATTGTATCTTCTCTAAGACCTGATTAATATCAACCAACTCATTATGTATCCTTCCTCCTTGGTTCTCTGCCCCTTCAAACTCCTCTGTTGCACAATCATGTACTCTCTCTGCGATAAGATCGACATCATCCTTGATGATTGTATATTCTAGGATTTGTTTATAGGCTTTGGCCTTCTTGCACAACCCCATGTATGTATAATTGGTCGTTTGGGTGGGGCCCTGTTTCTTGTGGAGTAGTTGTCGAAGGGGTTTTTTGCATCCTTGTGTCCCCCCTTCCTTGTTCTTCCTGCGCTGGGGCATTTTCCTTCTTTCCTATCTATGCATCCTTATTTGGAGCGCTGCCCTTCTTCTCTTGTGCTAGATTTTGACCTGGCTTCACTGTTGCGTGGGTTTCTTTGTTACTGTACTGCCTCCTGCAGGTGTCTTGGATGACCCTGCTTCCACTTCTTTTCCCTTAGGAATATTCTTGGTGCTGACTGAGATATTCTAGGCATCCTACTAGTTGCTCATTTCCATTTCAACTTCCTCTGCATTGATACAGTATTGAAATTGTAGCCACTCTTTCTTTGGATCCTTGCGTGCTTGGATCCACATGTTGTGTCGGGTAGCCCAAAAATTGGTTATCCCTTGATATTGCGCGACCACTTCTGGAGTTATCCTCCAAGTGTTGGCTATGGTGTATTGTATATCACTGAGATACCAAGCAAAGTTGTTGGCATTGCCACTTCTTCGCTTGGGGTCCGAATTTCTTCCCATCAACGTGTATCGTGCCACATGACAACATCCTAATCTGTCATAGAAGTATGAGTAGGGAAGCTCCTTCCATCTGATTAAGGCTATCAGGATCATGAGCCAGGAGTAGTGGAACTCTATTCCCAAATCATGCATGTCCTTGCAATAATCTAGGAATAGGTTCAGTAAGTATGGGGCCCAACTGAGCATGGTGCCATTTTCACACTGTGTTGTTGTTGTGACAACCCCTGTTGGGACCTCCTCCTTCCAGCGTTTGTGTAGTAGCTTACATGCCATTAATTTTGTGGCCATCTTGGTGGTTGCGTCACTCATCCATTTTATGATTATTCCGCACGAGCCTCTTTCTATCTCATATGTATTCTTCATCTCTTTTGTGAGAGCCTTCTCTTTGGTTTTATTGTCTAGGTGTTGTGCGAGACTCCATTTGATGGTAGGCCTATGATGAATGCAAAAAGCTCTACGTTGATTGAGATACGTTCCTATAACCATAAAAATAAACTACTTCATGCAGTTGTTCACCTATTTTCCCTTGTCGAAGTGGGGAATCTCTAACATTTCCAATATCCCTGTGTTTTCCAGGCCTATCGCCCATTGCTTTGGCTATAGTATTGGATCTCGAAATGGCCCTGTGCCTAGTCTCTCCATGTACACTTGTGAAAATTATGGGATTTTTTTGGTGTCAAAAATATTGTGGTCTGTGTATATTACCCTTTCCATGAAACCTAGTAGAGTTGGTGTGGCCTGCACCCCCTCTAGAATGCATGGTAAAATGATCAAGGCATCATGTTGCTTGCATGGGGACCGCGCGATGGGTTGTTTTCCCTTTATTTTTACCAACACGCTAGAGGTCCCAGCCTCTAGTTCTCTATCTTCCCTGCCCAACTCTAGTTTTCATGTGATATCTTTGATCCATACTTCCTCCTGTTGTGTGAACCCCGCCATAGGTTGTGGTCTTGTCCCGTAAAACTCTGTCCTTTCACTGTCCCTGCCTTTCATTCTGTGGATTCCTTCAGCTCTAGAAGGTTACGGTGGGTTACCTGTGGTTAAAGGTTCATGGCCCTGGGCCCTGTCGTGCGAGTCGATATCCATCTCGACTATCATCGGGGCCTGCTCTTCTTACTCTACTAATGTGGTGCTCACTAGTTCAACCTGTTGTGAGGGAATTACATCGACATCGACGATTCCCTCTCTCTGTGTAAATTCTTGTTCTGCCTTCATGGTTTCTTGTGGTGACCTAAAACTACTGTGTGTTTTCCATGTTGTTTGGCTTTATGCCTTGACCTTTCGAGGTGCCATCGTGGGTAATTCTTTATTTCCTAATTGAGCTTCGGCTGCTTCGATCTCTGCACTTTCCTGATTGCCTCTTGTCTTTGTGCTCGTTAGCTTCGCAGGTTTGCAAATTCACAATAAGTCTTGTTTGGCCCTCATTTCCACTTTATATAGGGCATCATAAGTGCCCTGAATCTTCTTGAATAATCTTCTTTGGTTGTTATTAATGCATTGAATCTTGTCGAGTATGCTTCATTAAGTTTCATAAATTCCCAATTCATGCCTTTTTACCCTAATGACCAATTGTTTCTTTTCTGACTGTTGGCCCGTTCTCTCATGCGCTGCACCTTTTTGGTATGTCGTACGTTTCTATTGTGACTTTCTCCTAGTGCATAGTGTTTTATTCCTATCAACCATATGCTACATGCAATCACATTTTTCCTTTTGTCGTGCTGATTCCACTATCTGTTGCGCATGATATTTCCTAGTATTTTGTATTTTCTTTCTTTTATACTTTTTTCGTCCTTTTTCTTCTTTTTCTACTTTGGTCTTTCTTTTTATGAGCTCTATTTCCTAATGTATACTATGGTACAGTATATATATGCATTTCTCGTTGCACTGTAACTTTTAAGGGTTAGTAGGTTGACTGTCCCTATACAGTTTTAGTCGACTACCATTGATCATTCCTTTCAATTATGTTCCTCCCAAATCTTTTAGCTGCATAGATCCCCCATCCGTGACAATTTTTACTTCATATGGCCCTAGCCAATGCATTCTAAACTTACCAGGGTGTTGGAAAAATTTACTGTCATAGAGCAAAACTAGGTCTCCCTCCTTAAAAATATTCTTTTTAATATGTCTTCCATGCCAGGATTTGTCTCTTACTTTATGTACTTCCTATTGAAATCCTTCTAGAATCCCGTCCTCTTCCATTTCCATTAGTTGATTTAACCTTTCCTGTACTATGCCTCTTTCTGTCATGTTGGCAATTGTTGTTACGTGTAGAATGGGTACTATAAATTCTAATGGAACCACTGCTTCCTACCCATACACCAATCTGAATGGTGTTTGTCCTGTCAACTTCTTACATGTGGTCCTATATTCCCAAGATATTGCTGGTATTGTCAAGTCCCAATAATCTCTGTTGACATTGAAAATCTTAGTCAAAGCATTTTCCAAAATCTTATTGAAAGCTTCTACTATTTGATTTTCCTAAGGATGGTATGGTGTATTCTTCTGGTGATAGACTTCAAACTCCTCAGTCATAGCCCTAATGGTATTGTTGATCAAATGAGTACCTTGGTCACTCATCAAAATCCTAGGACATCCAAATCCGGTGATCACTTGTTCAAATAATAAGTATGCTTCTGTCTCTTCCCTACTGTATTTGACTGGTGCTACTTTTACCCATATTGTTAAATATTCAGTCATAGTAATGATATATCTAGCTCTTGACCATTTTTATGGTGGATTAATAGGTCCCACAAAGTCTATTTCCCATTTTTCAAATTCCTGTAGAGTCACTTGTGGTCTTAGAGGCATCTCCTACCTTCTGTTGGGTTTTCCAACCCTCTGATAGACATCACATTTCTAGCAATATTCCTTGGCATGTTTATGGATTGTTGGCCACCATAATCCTACACGCAATACCTTCTGTGTGATATATTTTCCTGCATAGTGTCCTCCAATTATACCTTCATGAGGTTTGCCAAAATGCTTGGCCTTTCATGTTCTAATACACCCCTTCTCAAAATGCTATCTGCGCCCATTTTGTATAAATTTCCTGCAATAAGTTGATAGTCTGCAACTCTGGCTACTAGATTTTTCTTCTAAACAATGCTAAAGTCCTATGGCATAACCCCTATGCTTAAGTATTCAATAATATCAATGAAGTATTCATCAGCTACCTATACTGAAAATAATTGTGCATCAGGGAAGTTGTATTCCAAGTTAATAGGTTCTTCTCCATTAGTTACCCTTGACAGGTGATCATGTACTGCATTTAGCTTCCCTGGTTTGACTATTACTTTGAAATCAAATTCTTGGAATAACAATAGCCATGTATAGATCCTCCCCCCCAACACTGGCTTGTTAACTAGATATTTGAGGGAAAAATGATCTGTGAACATTTTAAAGTGTTTACCCAATAAGTATTGCCTGAACTTCTGAAATGCATATACCATATCTAGGCTTTCTCTTTATGTGGTGTTGTAATTATGATCTGATTCTAAAAATTGTCTACTTGCAAAGGCTATAGGATGGTCTAAGTCCCCTGCTCCCGGCTGTGCCATAACTTCTCCAAGTGTTATGGCTGATGCATCTACATGCACATGAAATGTCTTTTCCCAATCTGGGAATACTAAGATAGGTGATGTGACCATATTTTCTTTTAAGGTGTCCAATCCTTGTTGATAGTCCTCATTCCACTGAAATTGGGTGTCCTTCTCTAACAATTTTTCCATTGGTGCAGTAATATGCGCATACACCTTTATAAATTTCCTATACTATCCTGTATGTCCCATTGTTTCTCTTAATTGGCACACTAACTTTGGTGGTGGTGAATTTACAATGACTACAATCTTAGCAGGGTCCACTAGTAAACCTTGTTTACACACTATTAATGGGTTTATCGGTGAATGCAGACATAGACTAATCCCCCTAGATCCACCTAGATCTAGAAAAAAACACGACAGGACATGGTGCTTTCCCTAGGTTCTAATAATCAAATTTACTACCAAACAAAATACGATAGACATACCTTTAAATGTCGCTTCCTTATGTCTTTGTTGTTTTTGTTTCGCTCCGGTGCTCTTGTGAAGATTACCTTGTAGTGAGACACAAACCAACCAAAGTGAAAGTAGTAGAAGTATATTTAATGACAACCTATGCATATGATCAAGGAATTATGCAATAAAATAAGATAATTCTATGGGAAAGAAACATGCCACTGTATTAGATTAATAATAGGAAGAGGCATTACAACCGGATGCCTTGATGTCGTAAGGTTCCTTCCAACGATTCCTTGCTTCCCACACACTTCTTGCTCCAATAATTCTGAGACTATAAATTTGACATCTATCTTGACAAAAGCAAAGATCAAAGCCACTCTAACCAAGCTAATAATTCCAAGCCAAATCCAACTACAAAAGCCAAGCTCCAAAACCAACTAACTTTCTCCATGAGAGCTCCTCTCCTTTTATAAGATGAAGAGGATAAGGTGAGGAGGTTAGGATGATCACACTAAATCATGAAAGTGAGTAAGATATAAACCATTTGGAGGCCACCTCACCATAGAAGCTTCTCCTTCGAGAAGCATCAAGAAAATGATCATTTTTCCCATGTACGAAGGCCATCACGACCTAGCTATAGTGCAGCTTGTGGAAAATCCACGCCCTAGCTATAGTACAGCCTCTGGAAATTAGGCATTTCTACACCCTAGCTATGTTGTAGCCTGTAGAAATCCTCAAAAATAGGGTTTTTACAGAGGAAAACACTTCTTCTCTCAGGGAAAGTTCTTCTCCCTTCTATCTTCAGGAATTCAGGCCACTAACCCCTCTGAAGGCAACAGATAGGTTTACATCATTAATGATCATGAGGGTGATGAAAATAATGTGTAACAGAGAGCCCCCCAAAGTATGAAGTTAGAATAGAGTGATAGCTGCAATACTTTGTTGAGTGTGTGTAGGGAACAAGGAACACGTCGGTTGGAAACCTGCCAACAAACAAGGAAATACAGTACCATAATATATCATCACTGAGGTAGGCATTCCCATACTCAGAATACAAATGAATCAAAACATAAATGTCGTGCAAATATCCATGTCAAGTAATAAAGGTCATGGCCACCAAACATACACTATGGATCCATGCCATTATGACTCAAATATGAACATAGCCACCAAAAATCCACTGTGGATCTATGTGTTAGAGACTCAAATTTGAACATAGCCATGAGACATACAATGTGGATCTATGCAACAGTACAAACTGAATATACTCCAATGCAATCTGAATCTGTTAGAAAAGATTCACGGTCTTCATCTCCACCACTCTATAGTACGAATCTAACCATGTGAATACATGTGTTGAAGTCGAACATGGTAGAAACCACTTGATTACTGGTCATTAGTGTATACCGTTAACAAGTGTGAGAGAAATCACCATTAATGTCAATGACTCCCAAGGTACACTAGTACAATCCAACGAATGTGAATTAATGAGTTGAAGTCGAACACTCGGTAGAATCTCCTGATCAAGGATCAATAATGAAAACCCATTGTCGAAAGAGAGGAAACCTGCCATTGAGGCATGCAAGTTCCAAGGTACCAGTTAGTTTCTAAGTCTAATTCTTGGATAATGATTTGAAGTCAACAGGAAAAGACTCGTCACAGGAGGGCCTTAATGTATCCCACATCAATGACATGAAATAGGTAACAAGATTTTAAGTAGATCAGAGTAACAAGTGATTAAGGACTGACTCAGGGATGGCCGATGCAATAGAAGGCTTAAGGACTGTAGAAATGGCCGACGCAATAGAAGGATTTATGGGTTGAACTTCTCTTTGAACGTATTGACGACATGACAAATGTCTTGGAAACACTGACTCAACAATAGGGATCATAGACCGATTTGTAATCTTATAAAGGAGTATGATCAAGAGACAAGTGGATTTTCCCAACCTAGACACAAAGCAAGTGAAAGGGTGTCATGTTCAAAAATGACTCTTCCATGGAATACAGGTTTAGGCACATTTCTTTCCCAATTTTTCCCCCACCATTTCTGGCGAGTACCTCTTTATTTTTACACAAGCTTGAGGAGGATAACATATGATTGTAAATGTAAGCTCATCCTTTAGAGTATGTTTAACGAACCCTAGGAAGGAGTGGTTTGGTCCCATATGGGTCTTTCAATGCTTGTTTAGCGAGTCCAAAGATAGAAAACTCGTGAGTTTTTCATGTTTATAGAGTCTGGAAAAACACTTAAAAGAGAACTCTCTCAGTTCCTTTTTTATAAAATAGTTTGACAAGACCGAAAAAGTGATAAACTACCGCCCATCGAACGTTTTCTTCAAATACTTTTATGAGAGTGAAAAGAACAAGGTCGCTTGGCAATATTTTCATTTTTAGGGAGCATGAAAAGAGCTTAAAGAGTTCTTCATAAGTTTCATTATTTTCGTGTTACCATAGCGAGTACGAAAATATGACAAAAGTATACTCGGTTACATTCTCATTGATTTCCAAGCATGAGAAAGAACAAAGACTAAGCTCATTGACTTATTCTCATGTATTTACGAGCATGAGAAAAAACAAAGACTAAGCTTGGTAACTTATTCTCATGTATTTACGAGCATGAGAAAGAACAAAGACTAAGCTCAGGATTGTTTTCATTTTTATGCAAGATTTAAAACAAAACAAAATTGTGCTTGCGATAGATTTTAATTTTTACACAAGCTTAAAAACTAAACAAAAATATGCTTGGACATGGTTTCATTTTTACACAAGCTTGAACCAGAGGAAACTATGCTTGAGGGTAGGTGGTTTCATTTTTACACAACCTTGAACCATAGAAAACTATGCTTGGACTTCCCAATGCATAACAGAGGGATGGTTGGTACTTAGCCCCCAACTTAAGAAGCTAGTGACATAATTTCAGCATGAATTCCAGTAGTTGAAAGCATTGCCTCCCAATCTTCATTTTGTCCAACTACATAGGAGGATGAAAATAATCTTCAAATACTATACATAACAAAGTACTTGACTCAATCGAAGAGGGGGAAGTTGTTTCATTTTTTAACGATCTTGACACATGAGAAGAACTATGCTCGTGACTCTAGGTATAATCCCTAGAACTCTGTTTCATTTTTTAATGAGCTTGACACAGAAACAGGAACTATGCTTGTAAGCTCTGTTTCATTTTTTAACGAGGTTGATACAGAGACGCCAAAACTATCCTCAGCTGGTTTCATTTTTTAATGAGCTTGAAATCAGAAAACCATGCTCAAAGATGGTTTCATTTTTTAATGAGCTTGAAATCAGAAAACCATGCTCAAAGCTGGTTTCATTTTTTAATGAGATTGAAATCATAAAACCATGCTTGAGAATCTTCTTGATCACGGATTCCAAGAGGACACTGCTCTGGAAGGACACCATGTCAAGGGACAAAAATCGGTCATGGATTCCAAGAGATCTTCATTTGACGGAAGAAAGACATTCTAGAAGGAACACATGTCGAGGGTCGCAAGAGGGGTAAGGAGGTCAGGCTCCAATAGCCCTACCAAAGAGGTCACCATGTCAAATACTAGATCCAATTCATTGTCATCGGTAGTGGAAGTCATGTGAGACAATGCCACATAATTTACCTGTGGTAGGGGTGATACCGTCTGCGTATAAGAACCACTAAGGGAGGTAATCCAATCAGGATTGATGAATGAAAGTTGATCAATAGTCACAATTCTTCCATCGTGAGGGAAAAATATCACACAAAAAAGAGTGGACACAATAGCTTTCATGGAATAGAGATAATCCCACCCAAGGAGTAAAGAGAAATCCAAGGGGTCTTGGACTACCATGACATCAATAAAGATAGTTTTCCCTCCCAAAGTTACAGGAAACTAAGGAAGGGTTCCTAAAGGTTGACTGGTTCTTCTGTTAAAATCTAAAAAAAAATTCGTAACCGGGGCAAGCTGAGGACAACCCAAAGCTTGCCAAGCAAAAGAGGAAAAAATGCTAACGGACACACCTTCATCTATCAACGTCTGAGGAACGTCCCAACCACAAAATTTCACTGTAATATGGAAAGGAATGTGAGAGGGAAGATGAGGTCTAGTTAGCACACCCCATTTAAAACGGATGGCCTCATTACTTGGAGGAGGTTCCACGGGAGAAGGAGGAATACCCCCCGGCATCGTAGATTTTGTATCAATGAGAAAAACATGGGCAGTATCAGGTTTACTCTCGAGCAGGAGAGTAGGAACAACTGATGATAAGATCGGATCAACCACTTGGGTTGCATTCTCCAAGGGGAGAATGGGGTCAACGCTTGGAAAAGGATTGACCGCTTGGGTTTCACTCTCTAATAGGAGAGTGGGATCGACCGAGGATGGGATTGGATTGACCACTTGGTCTACTGGTTCAACCAAGGACATGACCGGATTGACCACTTGATCAACCAGACTAACCGACGAGGGAACTAGATTTATTATTCCATAAACTACAGGTGGGTTGAGAGAAAGCTTGTGATAAGCAGCTGGAAGTTGAGGCTATGAAACAATCATGTCTTCCAGGAATTTCGAGGCTTCTTCCATATGAGAGAAAAGATGAGTTAGATGACGCCCTTTTCATAACATACAAGGGAACTTGGCTCTACTTTTCTTATTCCCAACTATATCATGACTAGTCGACAGGAAGTCATCAACATGTTGTTTAGAGGCTAATGAAATGGGTTGGCGAGGGTGTGTAGACCATGCTTCTATAACCTGGAATAGACCAGGGAAATCCTTAAGAATATGGATACCCTTACAAAGCCTGTAAGGGTACTTGGGCTTACGGGTAAACAAGCAGTACACGCTAAAAATCTAGGAAGCAAGCAAACAAACAAAACCTTCTCACAATGAACACATTAGTTGGTGATGAAATCCAACGTTGCGGGAACAAAGTAAGAAGGGGCCGAGATAGAGCGAGTGGAAAAGTTACATTGACGACCTGCTTAACGGACTTACACCCTAGTGAAAGCTCCCACACATAAACGTGGGTATACCCTCCAAGGAGCCCAAGTGAGTTTTTCCAACGTCGATTCCAGGTACCGTGAAGACTTTCCCCTCCACAGTCACCTTGTGTAAAGACCCTAAAGAGATAGGCCACTAAGGTTACCAATCACTATAGTGATGCCTAGGGAAACAATCGACAATCCGATCCACATGCATGGGAAGGGTATCTAGCCCAAAATAAACTTGAAAGGATTCCACTCATCATTGTGGGTATACCTTTCAATCAACCCCCATAATACGTGCAATCTCTACACCAATACGAACAAAGCAGGGTGAGTAACTCTGCCAGTATCAATGTGACCTCGTGATTGACCCTTTTGTTAGAAGGGCTTCCCAGGACAAAATGTAATAAGTGGATTTCACCACTCCCTAAGTCAAGATTTTATGTTTCTTTGCAGCTTTGGAAATTTATCTTTCACACCTATTCCAAATCCCTACAACTAATGTAATGTAGGTTTGCTACCAGAAAATATAAAAATGTCTAATCAATTTTTATAAGCGCTTTATTTTATGGCTGTTGTTACTCAAGATGAAAATGGTGTGAACAATATGGTGTTTTGACCGACTCGAAAGTTATGCAAAGAGATGAATATGCAATATTTTCACTTCGATAAAACCTATGTTACGAGAAGGAGAAAACGTTTATCATTCCCAGATATACAATGTCCCAAAAGTTAATAAACTCATCAATATCAAGATTCTCAAGAAATGAGAAAAATATAATGTACACCAATACACGATTCATGGTGCCCCTAATTTAAGACCAAAAAATGCCAAGAATCATGCAATTTTGCTACTTCAAATGCAAGGATGCCCCCAATCTAATATAAAGCAAGAAATTAATTATTTTTGTTTCAAAGATAGCTAAAAGCAATAGAAAATCGACATGAAACAAAGAAACCCAAACAATTTTCTCTTTTAATACGAACTATTCAATAAAAGAAAAAGAAGTTCTTTCACGAAACAATTCTAAAGAAAAAACAATGCTTTGTAACAGAAAGACACTCAAAGGAAGAGATCAAATCTTTCAAAATCAAATAAGGAAAAGATGGCTGAAAGAAGATCAAAATTTTGTCAAGATGACTATAATCAGACCCAACAAATCACCCCAGAACTATATCACAGATCTGGGGAGGGGAAAACCACCAAAAAACATTTTTTTTCTCAATTTTCGTAGGCTGTAGACTAACACAGTTCGTAAATACTTGATTTCTGCAGGCCAGATATGGGTAAGGTGTGGCGTTTCCACACTGGTATAAACAGGTAGGGTACAGAAATCATAAGTCGCTGCATTGTCCCTCAAAGCAGGGTGCGAAAAAAAAAAAAATGGAAAAAATTATAAATTATGAAGGTTTTCTAGTGAATTTTAATAGTCAGAGGGTCAAGCTGGATCTCCTAGTGACTCAAAAAACAGAAACCAAGCAATCAAAGAAATAAATAAAGATGAAGTAGGAAAACAATCGGTTCCCTAATGGAGTCGCCAATTTTGTTAACGGGTAAATCGATGAATGCAGACATAGAATAATCCCCCTAGATCCACTTAGATCTAGAAAAAAAAATGTTAGGACATGGCGCTTTCCCTAGGTTCTAATCATCAAATTTAATACCAAACAAAAGACGATATAAATACCTTTAAATATTGCTTCCTTATGTCTTTGTTGTTCCTGTTTCACTCTGGTGCTCTTGTGAAGATGACCTTGTAGTGAGACACAAACCAACCAAAGTGAAATCAGTAGAAGTATATTCAATGACAACCTATTCATATGATCAAGGAATTATGCAATAAAATAAGATAATTCTATGGGAAAGAAACATGCCACTATACTAGATTAATAATAGGAAGAGACATTACAACTGGATGCCTTGATGTCATAAAGTTCCTTCCAATGATTCCTTGCTTCCCACACAGTTCTTGCTCCAAGAATTCTGAGACTATAGATCTGAAATCTATCTTGACAAAAGAAAAGCTCAAAGCCACTCTAACCAAGCTAATAATTCCAAGCCAAATCCAACTACAAAAGCCAAGCTCCAAAACCAACTAACTTTCTCCATGAGAGCTCCTCTCCTTTTATAAGCTGAGGAGGATAAGGTGAGGAGGTTAGGATGATCCCACTAAATCATGAAAGCGAGTAAGATCCAAACCATTCAAAGGACACCTCACCATAGAATCTTCTCCTTCTAGAAGAATTGACAAAATGCTCATTTTTCCCACATACGAAGGCCACCACGACCTAGCTATAGTGCAGCCTACGGAAACTCCACACCCTAGCTATAGTGCAGCCTGCAGAAATCAGGAATTTTTGCACCCTAGATATGGTGTAGCTCGTGGAAATCCTCCAAAATAGGGTTTTTACAGAGGAAAACACAATTTCTTCTCTCAGGGAAAGTTCTTCTCCCTTCTATCTTCAGGAATTCAGGCCACTAACCCCTCTAAAGGCAACATATAGGTTTACATCATTAACGATCATGAGGGTGATGAAAATAATGTGTAACACACACTATATTCGTCAACAATATTTAAAAAGGTGTACAAAAAATGCATTTCTTGATGTTTAATGATATATGACATTGCCTTCTTCTTTCCAACATTAATCTTAACACTTCTACATGGTATTTTAACAGACTATATACAGTCCAGTCATCCAGATATACTTCTAGAAACTGATGTATGAATTCCTTAAAATAAGATATGACTACTCTTGAAAATATGGTTGGTGCATTCTTTAGCCCAAATGGCATGACTATATATTGGTAGGATCCCCATTCTGTAGCAAAAGTAGTCTTATACCTGTCTTCTGGAGCTATTTTGATCTAATGGTAAAATGAGAATCCATCTGTGAATGAATATGCTTCCTAGCCTCCCACATTCTCTAAGACCTCGTCTGTAAAAGGGGTAGGAAAAGGGTCATGTAAGCAATCATCATTCAGTTTTCTCAAATCTACACAAACCTTTATACCCCCTTGTTAGTTTTATTGGACTACCATAGGGATTATCCATTCAGATTCCTCTACTGATTCTATGATACCAGCTTCCAACATTTTGTCAATTTCTACTTTCACTTTCTTCTTATACAATGGATTCAGTCTATAAGGTATCTTCCTAATACGTCTTGCCTCATGTTTGAGAGGTATTTTCATTTCTCCTATCTCCCCTACTATGCCTTTTATCTCTGTAAAGGTCATTGGGAACATGCCATTGTATTTGTGCAATAACTATGTTATTATTTCTATTGTTTGTTCATCCCAATAGTCTCCAATATTTTCCATTTTAGGGTTGTCATTTGTCCCAATGTTGACTTTCTTAACTTTGATTAGTGCAGAAAATACTTTTGACTCGAGGGATGGACCTTCCACCTCTCTTTATCCTTCAATTTATGTAATTTGAATGTTGCGCAGATCATCTTCATCTAGTACTTCCTCTTCAACATGATAGCTTGAGATTAACTCTTTGATTGTCTATATGTTCTGTTGTTGATATTCTGTCATGATTTCAACTTTCGGTTCATTAATAAATATCATTCCTTGTATCCGCTTCAGTGTTGAATCAATGTTGGGGATCTCATGTTCAAATGAGAAGGTTGCCACAAAGTTATGTTGTAATACTATCCATTATGTAGTGCCTCTGCGCATCTCGTAGTCTATATACCACTTCCATAGGATTCATTCCAATGTATGGATAAACTGATGAGGCCATTCCTCTGGTGGTGTCATCCTCCATTGTGTTCTGCACTTCTTTAAGTGTTCAACTGGTGTTACCTGCCCATCATACCTCTGTATTTTATTTCTCCCCTGCTCTACGCCAAATCTAATGCAAAGTAGTCATTTACACTGATACCAGTCCTGAATTGTTTCTTTGTGTGCACCCCACCATCTTGTAGGTGTGGCCTTGAGTGTAATATATAATGCTAAGATCCTATGATTTTCTAAAACTTCCTCTTCATATTTTGTTAGAAATTCCTCTAAATCATTTAACCCATGAAAACCGGGAGGTTCTCTTATCTTTGTACCAACCCATCTTACTGCGCGATCTATTCGCGCACACCTCCTTGTGGAGACTTCATGTAATCGATGTTGTCAATTCTCCAAACCTGTGCCTGAGTCAGCAACACATGATGTAATGCTTCTCCAACTGAGTACCCCATCTGTAGTTGGGCTAACATAATCCTCTTCATGCATGGTGGTTCTGTACAATTTGTTTATTTCTTCCAGATCCAAACAAGTGGGCTCTACAAACCTTTCTCCTTCTGAAGGATCCAATGGTGAAATGACTCTATATTCTCCTGATTCAAAAGTCATTTTCCTTGTATTCAGGTTGATTATGGCCTGGTTATCAAATTCCCAATCCAATCCAAGCAATGTTGGGTAAGGTGTTGTGCCATCGGTTATCTCTATTACTTCAAAATCTACCATGGTGCACACTCCATCCAAATCTATTATCACACCTTTAAGCTTCCCAATTGGTAATAGTCTATGTTGATTTGCTAGTTTTACTGGACAGGTGAATAGCTTAGTGTGGGTTCTCCCATACACTGCCATGTCTTCTTAGGTAAGACATTTACTTCAGAGCCTAAGTCCAGTATAATATCACCCATGTTGAAGTCCCCAATGTTAGCATTTAGTCTGAATTCCCTACTTGTTCTTCTTCTTGTATGGAGATGATTGACTATTTTCTACTCTAATTTCCCTTCTACCTTTGTGTTACATATTTCTATCATATTTTGTAAGATTTTAACAGATGATGGATCCTTCAATAACTTAACACAAGATTGCAGATTTTTATTTATGTTACTTACCTGCTCTAAAGGTTTTTCTTGACTGGTATGGTCCATTGAGGAGGGAATTTTGTACATTGTTGAGTTATGAGTTTGTTGTGCAACTAATGTAGATGTAAAATATTTCTTGAGAAACTCATTTCTTGCCTCCTTGAATGTTTCATTTTCTTTTCATGCATTAAACTACTTTTGTGGCTCAGTATTCTTCTTAACCCATTGGTGTTGTGATGGATCTTGTTTTATAGCGTCAAATCATGTCTTGGCTCCTCCTTGAGTAACTATATTGATGTTTATCCCATCATCCATGGCTTATGAAAAAATCCATTGGACTTTCTGGTTATTCTGGTTCCTTTTCTCTTGTATTTTTCCCAAGAGTGTTGGACAATCTTCTGTGTCATGTTCTATTATGCGACAATACATACATGTCGCTGGTGGAAGTGGACACTCCCTTGCATAATGTCTTGGTTTTTGGAAGTTGTGACACAATAATGAACTTTTTCCTCATCCAAAGCCTCATCTACCTCATCCTCCACCTCTGTATCCACCTTGATCTCCTCTCGATGCGTTGTAGTGAGGTACTTGGTTATACTACACGAGGTTATACTGTGGTGGCACATTGTTGTACTATTGTTGCACATTGTTGTATGGTGGTGGTACTTAGTTGAACTGAGGTTCCGCTTGTCATGTCATCATTTATTCTTTCACCCTATAAGTATCTAAAGTTCTTTCTCTCATCAACTCCATCATCCTACAATCCTTATCATCATGACCCATTGACTTGCAAAAATTGCAGTATGAACTTTTGGGTATTGTATTCTACTTCTGCATCATTGGACAATGGTATGGATCATGCCCATGTGTTTTACAAATCTCGCACCATGGTCCTCCTGTTGGAAAAGGATTTAGTACTCATGTTTCCATATAATGCGTGAAAGTTGGACATTCATTTTTATGGTGTCCTTCTATCCTGCATAGGGTACACCAAACAACTTCTCTTTTTTATTTTCCCTTATTCTGGTTAAGTTCAAATGTTAGATTCTTTAGATCCTCCTTCATAGCCTCTATTGCTGGATCTATCTTCTGATATTGGTTCTCTTCCAGTTGTAAGGTTTCCTGCAGACCTCTGCTTGATTTTGGAACTTCTGTTGTCTTAATGTGTATTTCAAATGTGGTAACACTGAATTTACAAATAAGTGCCAATTTTGTATGTCATTAATTGCATACCTCAACTTACCTTTGAAACGTTTAAACCTATGATCAATCTCCCAAAAAGACTCAGCTAGGTTTTTCCTGATTTCAATCATTTCATTCATATACTGGTCCTCTGAGCTGGGCTTCTAAAATTCATTTATCAGTAGTTTTTTCACATTTGCAATAGTCCTTGTTACTCCTGGTGGACTATTTACATCTAGGCTCATGTACTAGTCTAGTGTACGGTCTCTTAGCGTGATAGCTAACTATGCGAGTTTTGTATCCTCATCTATGATATTTTTTACTTCCCAGATCCTCTCATAGATGAATAAGTTTTTTTCAAGGTCCTTTGATGCCTCTCCCCAAAATTCTGGTAATCTGATCCTCGGATCATGTCCTGTCATTTTGAACTGTGTTGAACTACTACCTCTGCGCAGTGTAGATATTTGACTGTTACTTCCTGAAATGGTTCTCCTATTTGATTCTCCTTGACCGAATCTTTGTCTTGCAGTTCTTCTTCCACTAAAATTTTGTTTTCTAAACGTTGATGTTCTTTCTGGTGTACTAGTAGCACATGGGGTTGTAGGTTCCACATTGACAGTGATCTGGATTGGAGTTATGCCTTATGTCCCTACCTTTGGAACTCATGTTTTCCTTTCATATGGTGCACGCAGTATTTCCTCAATATTCTCCACAACCTGAAGATCCCCTACCTCTTCTTCATCACTTTCCAGGTTCTCTCTGTCGGCTATGGCTCTCTTCTTGTTATTATCTTATATTGGTAGGGTGCTCCACTGCGTGTCTTTCCAACTATTTCCATTATTTTCTTTATCTGGTCTTCCTCCATCATGATTGGGTCCATGGCCTCATTATTCTTTCCCTTATCCATATCTTCCTCCATTTTCCCACCTCCCTTCAGTGCTTCCCCCATTCCCCCATGCACGTAGGGAAGTCTAGCTATCTGATTCCATGGTAATCACACTATTGTCATACAATAAAATCTTGATTGAAGTATACAATGATATGATGTACCTACCTTTGGGTCCTTTTAGAAAATCCTACTCTGTTGCGGTGTAAGACTTCACAGTATCTACTACAAATTCGGTGATAAATCTTGTGACAATACTGTCTAACGAGAAATCTATTGCACGTGTAAAAATTTTATTAACTTGTTGTAACTACATGATCTTGATAGGATTTCACTCCAACTTCCTGATTCGATTTGTAGGGTGGTTGTCTTTTAATCTTAATAACCACTCCTGCAACAAATGTGGGAACTCACAGAAAAATAATTCCTGCAAGTCTCTAAACATGTATTTGTCGAGATATTTGTGCGATGTTGATTTAGGGTTTTTGTTATCCTTCTACACAAACTCAAGTTCCTTTTTTTTCAACCATCTTTCAATATCCACCTTCGTTGGATTCCAGGGGTTGAACATTCCCCTCTATACTTTCATTCTCTGTGCATTTCTTCCACGGATCCCATCCACTAAATCCTATGCAGTTCCAACCCTCAACGAAACCATTTTTTGGTTTAGATCTTTCCTTCACTTCTTGGGCTGACCTAGATTCGAATATCAACAGGTTTTCAACACTACCATCTAAAAATATCGTCCCTCCTGGTAAACCAGAAGGCAATGTTTCACCCAGAGTGCACAACGCAGTCTCACCCGAGATAGATTTAATGGGTGACTGCAATACCCAGGTTTTTGCAGTCTAGGAATGAGTGGGGATATGGGAGTGTATTCTATATTTCTTTATGTATTAAACTTGTTATTGATTCAAGTATTTCCAAGATTCATTCATCTTTTTCCTTATGTATGCATGCTAATACATCTAGATTAATCATTCATTCATAAACTAATCATTGACATAAAGTAAACATTCAATAAAAATAACATAGAACACAAGTTTTACCATGGTTCACCCCCTCCTGGGCTACATCCACAAAGATTTGGCTTCTTTTCTCTTTTATTTAGTCTGCTGCAAAACATGGAGTTGCGTGCATTACATATTTAATCATACAATCATGATGAGGTTAAGGAACCTATGTGAGGTAGACTAGATCACACCAGGCTCCTCATCCTATGACCTAACCCTCAAAATCTAGCTTACTTGACTCTTCTACAACCTTATCACAATCATAATAACCGTCATCAACTCACCAATAATATCCGAACTCAATCGAACCCTCAACCTATACCTCCTAGGTCTTTATTTATATTACTCTATTGGTTTATAGTCATTCCAAACTTTGTCAAAAACCCTAACCCTATCATGGTTAGGATTTCCCGCCTTCTTGCTTCTCCTCTTGCATGTTGTTTTTCCAACCATCTGCCTTCTCCAAAAATAGTCTTGCACCCAAAATATCCTTTCTTCTCAAAATAGGCCTATGCCCAACACTGACCCATGAGGGTCAGCCAAATTAGGGTTTCTTAGAAACCCTCTCTCTCCTCTACAATCCCGAACTTTCACCTTCACACTTCCTTCACTGTCTCAAACTCACCGTAATAGATTTGCCAATAGATCACTTTCTCACATAGAAGATATTCAATAAACTTGTGTGTGAATGTACAAATGAGAGGCTTATTATTGTGTATTTATACCTTTTCTAAGTAATTTATCTCCTAAACTTTATGAACTCTTGTTACAACCACTTTTCCCTTTAGTTAATGACTTGTAACTGTCTAGGAGCTTCTTAACCATTCTTCAGGGCTTCCAACTTCATGACCTCATAACTCCTCAATCGTGAGGAACTACATGACGTGCCACCTACCGTTGGAAAAGGTACGATGAGTACTATCCATATATGAGTGTGTTACCTGTATTTACACTATCTTTCATGTCCTTATTCCTTAAACAAATTCGAGCTTCATGACCACACCTCATGGTTTCTTGTAGACTTCTTCAAAGCATCTTCCCGTGAGGTCCATGCTTAGAGCTACACCATAATGGGATCATTTTGGATACTTCTCCAAATACACCCATCACATCTGTTGACATCAATGGAAACCAACTATCCAACAACATCAATGACAATCAACTATCCAAACATCTCTCCCTTTGGCATTGATGGTAACACTCATAATCCACATGTGACCAATGTTTGTTAAGCCCTAAATAATGGCTCATTACCCCTTAATTGGGGAATATTACATTAGTAATTTTATTTTATTTATATTGCCTTTAGTCCATTAGTTGTACCTCCTAGTCTCCTATATATACCAAGGAGACATTTTCATTTGGAATCATCTTGTATTTGGACATTTATGTGGGGTATAAGGAGGTTGCCCCCTCGAAGAGGCTTATTACATGAAATTCTCTCTTTTTCAAGGCGTTGAGTACTTATTCTGAGGTTTTTATATGCTCTATTGATATTTGGTTCTTAACAATGTTCCTCATTTATCTCTCCTCATGTTTCTCTCCCCATTTTACATCAATGGTAAAGGGTATCTCCCTTTGGGGTTTCTCTCCATATCTTCATGCTTCTGATCTTTCTCTTTCTTCCTCTTTGACATCATAGAAAAAATGGTAACTCCCCCTGTCAATATGTCTCCCCCTATCTTCATGCCTCTAGTCTGACTTATCTCTTGGACGATATCTCTCCCCTTGAATTATGTGCACGATGTTGTGTAGATCAATGTGGGGATTTCTGTATATACTTCATTTTCTCTCTTCCGGTGTGTATTGTCCATTGATGCTTCCTCGTGTAACTCACTGACATATATAAAAATCATTCAAAGTTATTTGTCTTCATGTCTTCATGGCTTTTCAAGTTCACAACTTAGATATCAATGACTATGTCATTCAACAAATTCCTTCTAACGATATAGGTTGTGCTGATGGTTTATCTTCCCCTGCTATGTTGTGCTTTTAATTTCTTTCCTTCCTGTGACTAGCTAATTCCATATGTCAATGATTCCACTGATTCCATTGATTCCAATTGTTAATATGATTTCATCCACTGTCATATATCTTCTCTTAGTCATGTCTTCTAGAATTTTCAAATATCTCATGAAATTCGTTTATGTTCCTATTTCATCTGTATCTACCAAATATCTCATGAAACCATGTCATAACAACTATTTACAACTCTGCTACAATGTTGACCCATCTGCTGCAACTGATCACAACATATTCCTTGTTTCTCAATCTATTTTTTTAATCTGCAAATAAAAACCTACATGTATGGAACAATATGTGATGAATATATCCCTGCATCAAAATGTATTCTAAAAGATGTTTCTCAAACAATCAAACTATCACAAGACATTCTGCACTTCTATCATTAAACTATTTTGAAATTTCCTTTCCAAAATATGCAAACACTTCAGACTACTTGAAAGATATTTATCTAATCTATAGAGATACTTCTTAGACTTCCCCTCTTCAATATTCATATTTACTGGGAGTCTCAAAGCCGAATCACTCAGAAAGATGGAGGGAGCTACCCTAATCCTTATAACATTCCTCTTCATAATCTTCCTTTATTTTAACATCTTCCTCTTTATCATATTCTTGAATTTTGACATCCCTTTCATCTTTTCCTGTAGATTCATCATGATTTTGTGTTGCTGCAAATATTGAGTATGATTTATGGGACCTAGATTTCATTCACTTGTTCTTCTTGTTTTTCATTTCTTCTCCAAACCTTATTGTATATGACATCTTCCTTTTTACCTGTACATTTGTCCTGATCTTGTACTACTACAAATCCTGAGAGTATGACTTCTTGGTGTTCTTCATTCATCTATTCTTCCTTTACCTGTTCTTGTTTTATTTTACAAATGTTCTTATATTTGATATCAATGCTCTATTTCATAGAAGTATCTATCATCTTTCTATAGTCATGAGTTAAGTGTTCATATTTATGGCATTTGTAACATTCAACATTGTATGGAGTCACAGACACATTTCTTTCTTTACCATTTCTTCCATAAGCTCTGCAATATATAGATTTATGTCCAAAGTTAGTACAAGTAAAACAATGACGATAAAAGAAAATTTGATACCTAGAAGTGGATGATATTCTTTGTGATGTCGTCCTCCTTGGATGATCACGATATTCTCTTATGTTGTTGCCTTCATAATGATTGAAGCTTCTTTGATGCCTGAAAGTGGCAGGTCTTCTTTGATATTCGTCTCTTATGTAATCTTCTTCTTGAATTTTCTTCATTTATGGAACATTCTTATTTGAGGGCTCACACTCTTCCTTATTCATAGGACTCTTGATGACTTCTGCATAACTCTTAGCCTTATCTTCATTCTTCCTCTCTAGCAACCTGTAACACTTCCCTTCAACTTTATTTATTGATGGTGTGGAGATTTCTCTCTCTTCAGTGTTCTTGTTGAGCTTGATAACTTCAACTCTTAATGTGACAACCTCTTCTTCAAGCTTCTAACAATCTTATTCTTTCTTCATCATCAGGATCTTCATGAATTCTTCCTTTTTCTTTGCTTCTTCAAGTTGGGTCTTCAAGGAGACAATTTCTTCTTCAAGTCTTCTTTCTTGTTGATTGAATTTTTCTTCAAGCTTATTTAATTCCTCAAATATTTCCTCGAGATGGATAGTTAAAATATTTTCTCTCTTCTCTGCATCATGTCTTTTTGATACTGCTTCAACTTCCAAACACTGCTTCTCTTTCAACTATTCCATAAAGGTTTCTTCAATGATTTTGGCTTCTTCCAAATGATCTTTTAGAATCATGAAAAATTGTCTGACT
Source organism: Picea glauca (assembly GCA_000966675.3). Lineage (NCBI taxonomy): Eukaryota > Viridiplantae > Streptophyta > Pinopsida > Pinales > Pinaceae > Picea > Picea glauca. Next base: position 42,416 of record JZKD02S1628931.1, read on the forward strand.
TCTCCAGAAATTTCCTTTAGCCTGATCAGTTCTTCCTTGAGGGAATTTTCTCCCCTTCTTTCTTTATTTAGCTCACCTAAAGCATTGATTAATGCAGTCTCAGAGTCTTTTACACATGCTTCACAATCTTATTCTTCTGAATTTATCTGACATGATGAGCATCCTTCTACTTTTTCTACTTCAACATCTTCTTTATTCTGATTGGCATGCTATGGATCTATGATAGAATGGTATAGATTATGTAGCTTATCCCAAATTTCTTTGGTTGATGAACATTGTCCCACTTTGTCTTTTACCGAATCCGGTAATCCTTCCAAGATGAAATCCATTGCTATTTTGTTGTTTCTCTTCAATTCCTTCTTGGCTTCATTCTTCGGTTTGTTTGAACCTAAAAAAATGATTTCCAAACATCATACCCATGTGCTCCTATAAATGCTTTCATCATGTTTCTCCATATTTCATAGTTCTGGTCATTCTAACCATCAAATATTTGTGTTCCATTAACTGTGTATCTCTTATCGTATTCCATGATCTTCCTTCTAGTGGTTAGACTATTTTTCTTGAAGG
>JZKD02S1628931.1:43065-55389 GCA_000966675.3 Picea glauca
TTATCAACAATATGTCATTTGTGATTGCTTTCAATATATCATGAGTATATAACCATAAGTAGTACAATTCAACAATATCACATCAGATACAAAGTACACTGGAATTTACATGGAAACCCAAATGGAAAAAAACCATGGAATTCTTTCTTATATATATATATATCAAGAATACATTCATAGGAAGCTTAAACTTCCAAATTCTCTAGCACCAATTGGAAGGAGGCACCAACCCGCTGATTTACAGGAACCACCTGAACGAAGCTCCAACTCTCTGAGTTCTCAGACACTAACCAGAAGGAGGCTAGGACCCCTTGATTTACATGCACCAACTTGAAGGAAGTTCCAACTCCCTGATTTCTCCAACAACAACTGGAAGGAGGTTGTGACCCCATGATTTACAGGAACGAACCTGAAGGAAGCTCCAACTCCCTAAGTTCTCTGACACCAACCGGAAGGAGGCTAAGACCCCCTTTCCTTGCCCCATCCTACCTCCCTGAAATATAAGTGTACACTCACAATCACTACCATTGATCAACCTATAACTTCCACTATCATTGATACATCAACCTGCCACTGCCACTCTCATTATCACGATCACTATAATTGTCACTGATACATAACTATCACATCAACCTGTAGTTGATGATCAACCGATCATTCAACCTGTCACTGTCTCTTTCACTGATCAACCAACCATAACCATATCTACTCAAATGGATACCAAATACCATCACCAAACCATGTACATCAACCATCAACCATGTACATCAACCATCAACTGTGTACATCAACCATGTACTAGAACATGTACCATACCATGTACATAAACCATGTATCAAACTTGTACTATCTCATGCATCAACCATATACCATATCACTCATGATATGTCTCAATCATGCCATACACCATGTACCATTAGATATCATTAGTGAAGTGTCATAAGTGTAACCAAGATAGCCAAGATATGCTTCTAATCAATGTACCATAACATCACCAAGGTGTGCCTCAACATGTACCAAAATCACCAAGACATGCCTCAAGAATGTTCCACAACACCCAATGCATGTACCTCAAACATGTGCCATAGCCTCATCAATAAGTGCCTCAAACATGCATCAATATCACTAATAAATGCACCTCATACATGTACCAATAATATGCCTCACACCATGCACCAAAGATGTTTCTCAATCATATACCAATCCCTCAACAAGATACCAAAGGCATGACCATCACATCATCAACATGTAACCAAGATGTATGTCAAACCATGTTCCTCAAGAATGTGCCAAAATCCATAAACCATGTACAAAGAGATAACATCAAACATGTGCCAGATCACTCATGGTATTCCTCAACCATATACCATATAACAAACCACATGCCAAGTATACAATATGTTCCTCAAGGCATACAAAAAAACTCACAAAGACATTCCTCAAGCATGTGCTAAACCTTCCAAGATGCAAGCTTCAAAACACATATAATAACATACATGTGCACCTGTAGTTGACCTGGTACATGAGATTTCATACATGTAGCTCTTCCTTGGTCTCAACAACCTGGTACTAACATCCTTCCTCAATTTTGTCTTAGCCTCGCGAGACTAATATGAGTGTCATGCATGGGGCCTCACATGATAGGCACTAAGAAACCCATGGGGGTGCCTCGTGGAACGCCAATAGTCTGACCTATGGGGGTCAGCCAAATTAGGGTTTCTCAAAAACCCTCTATCTCCTCTCCAATCCCAAACTTTCACCTTCGCACTTCCTTCACCGTGTGTGGATGTACAAATGAGAGGCTTCTTGTTGTGTATTTATACCTTTGCTAAGTAACTTCTCTCCTTAACTTTAGGAATTCTTGTCACAACCACTTTTCCCTTTAGTTAATGAATTATAACTGTTTATGGGGCTTCTTAAACATTCTTCAGGTATTTCAACTTCATCACCTCATAACTCCTCAACCATGAGGAACTACATGACGTACCACCTATCGTTGGAAACTATACAATGAGGACTATCCATATATGAGTGTTTTACTTGGATTTACACTATCCTTCATGTCCTTATTCATCAAACAAATTCATTCTTCATGGCCACACCTTTGGGTTTCTTGTAGACTTCCTCAAAGCATATTCTCATGAGGACCACGCTTAGAGATATGTCATAAGAGGACCACTTTGGAGACTTCTCCAAATACACCCATCACATATGATGACATCAATGACAACCACTTATGCTGAAATCAATTAAAACCAACTATCCAACACTAAGGGGTCATACACAATCTTTGGGTATTCCTTGAGTCCACACGTAGGTTGTATGCATCGTGGCATTGGGATGTATTCTATTCATTTGGGCCATATGAATGTATGCATGCCTAGGGTGCAGATATTTCATCCTTGAGGATGTTTTATTGGTGTTTGGGTGTGTGAGATGATTGGTGGGTTGTATATTTTGATGAGAGTTGAGATCATTTAATTAAATCATAGCCTTTTATAATCTCCCTCCTTCGCATTGGCCTTGATATATTCGGTTTCAAATTTGAGTGGGTAAGTATTGGAGGAATGTATTGGGCATTATGATTTTGTCTTACTCCTTTCCCTCATGAATCCAACTCAACATATGTATTTAATTAACACATATCCCTCACATGTTAAGTGGTGCACCCCTCTCACCTCCTTAAGGAGTGGCCATTTCATGAATTCTTTTAATTAATTTCCATTTTATATATATGCTAGTTAAGAGTCACTACATATGTGTCTTAATGAAAGGTACCCAAATTGAATTGGATTTGAGTATAACCACATGATGACATGAATTGGGACTTGTCCTTTTAATGAGTAAGATTTAAAATTCAAATATTACAAGTAAACCTAAATAAATATTAAAATTGGAAAGTACCCGACTTTGCATTGGATAGTATTTCCCTCGTAGGATTAGTCTCATTAAAATAAGCGGAGAGTAACCATGATTTTTCTTCCAATTGAATTGTGAGAATCTTTTTATTGGGATCAAGAACCATCTATAATAGATTCTTATTATATTATCATTGGCCTAGAAACAAAGCACGAAATCATAATTGAAATCAAACACCAAACCATGATGGTGTATCAACCTTGAGCATCTTGAGATATCTAGTTCAATTAGATATCAATATGTAAAGGAGTTGCACCAGAGATAGAGTTTTCAATGAAAAAGTATTTATAGATTTTTGGTTTTTATTGGCATGTCAATTGGTTTCTTGTGTGCAGGTTGCACTAGAGAGTAGGCTGTATCCCCAATATTGAACAGTGTTTTCACTCAAAGTTAAACTGAGAACATAGGCCTTATAGCCATTTTGAAGATAGAAATATCCATCCAAGACTCAGAACAAATACCACAATTAAATTATGTAACCTATCTATGTTGGCGAAGTGAGTGAGATATACGTATTGTGTTTATGGATCTCACCAACACCCTTGTTTGAGACCTATGCCATTACATTTCTTTATTCACGCTAATTGCAGTGGCACCCCTCTTCCATAATACTTTTTTTATGTGGACCCACTCACCCTATCCAACACCCTTATGTGGGACCTATCTCAATAGATTCATCTCTTCATTCTAATCACAATGGTATCCCTCTTCCATAAGCCTCTTTGTGTGTGGACCCATCTGCCTTTCCAACACAGCCTATCCCCCTAGATTCCTCACATCACACTAATCACAGTGGTATTCCTCTTTCATAAGCCCTTTTTTGTGGACCCACCCACCCTCTTACTCCTTGCCTATCTTCTTATATGTAAACCCACAACCAAGACTTTAGAAACAAATTGTATTCCTTAGAAGAATCCTTTCAAAACATTCAAAAATAATTCACAACTACTAATGATAGTTTGGCTCAAGTTACTTCAACATTTCTACCATTAATTCTAGGATTTCCAACCTTGACCACCTCACTAACCATTTTAACTCCTTGAAAACCCTTTTTACTCAACTCAAGGGTCCTCACTCCTCAGAACAACCTATCCACCAAGAGGGAGTCAAACCATCACATCTCATGGATTTTCGTTCTACCTCCTTTGCTCATGATATGTGTCTTCTTAAAGTCAAGGTAAATAAATTTGATGGCTCAAACCCCTCAAGATGGGTCACTCAAATGGAATATTATTTCTCAATGCATGGCATCACCAATAACTTAATCTAATTTTGTTTTGTTGTCCTCTATTTATATCTAGAACAATGGAAATGGTGACAATGACACAAAAGTTCCCACTTTGGTTATATTGCTTGAACCCAATTTGTTGTTGATCTTTATGAACATTTTGACACAAAAACTCATCGTTTAGGTCATTTTACCAAGCTTAAACTGTGCAGTATAGTTGAATACTATATCACTTCTTTTGAGCAATTGGATTTTCATATCGAAGGCATGTCAAACACCTTCTTCTGTGAATTCTTTATTAGTGGACTAAAGGATGACATCCAATCTCCCATGTTAATGTCTCACCCTAATACATGGCTTAAATCCACTCACAGAACCAAGGAAGCACAACATGTGGTCAACACTCAAATGAAAAATCCATCATTTATTCCCAGTTCCTGCCCCATCAATCCAAATCCTCCTTCCCCTCCTATTAAGGTCCAGAAATTACGTAGGGAAGACATGGTTGAATGCCAATTGAAGGGTCTTTGCTACAATTGTGATGAAAAATATTTTCCCAAGCACAAATGTAAGGATAAGTTTTTTTTATGTTTTTTTATGGCCATTTATAAGAACATTCTGGAAGATGGCGGTCATGTTTCCCCTCTTGAATTATTTTTACAAGTAGAGGATACCATTCCTCCCTCTGACCAACCTGTGGTAGAAACCCTCATCTCTCTACCTTATCTCACTGGTATTTCATCCCCCCAGACTCTCAAATTAATTGGTTATATAAAGAATTGCAAAGTCATTATCCTCATTGACAGTGGTAACACCCATAAATTAATTCAACGATGCATTTCTCATGAGACCCATTGATATATCCATGCTGTCAATAAATTCAAATCATGATTTATAATGGAGGATCCATGAAATTTGAAGATCACTGTGAAAACCTGTGCTTGCAAGTTGGTGATTATTCTTTGAAATCCCACATATTTTCCATTGAAATGGGGGGTTGTGACATTGTCTTGGGTGTTGAATGGTTACACACTCTAGGTCCCATAACCATGGATTTCAATGAATTATACATGAGCTTCCAATAGGACGGGCATCGCTACAAGTTTCAAGGCCTCATGTTAGGTTCCCTTGAGATTGCTAGTTCACACTGAATGGAAAAAATCCTCAAAAAAGGTATTTATGGAATTATTTCCCAGTTCCATGCCATTCAATCCATTGAGACTCCATTCCCAACCATTCATCCAGACATGTAGTTTATCTTCTGCAAACACCACTCATTTTTTGAAAACCCCAAAGGAATCAAAGGATTATATCAAGAATTGGATAGGGTTAACATTGTAGAAATACTAAAGATCACTTCATTCTTTCTCGACTTTGTAGGAGAAGAGGAAAATGAATCTCTAGTGGAATAATTGTCTAATATTGAACTCAAGGATGTGTTTTCATCTCTTTAGTGTATATTTTAACCTTGTACAAATAATTACTGCAAATAGATTCTTAATAATAATAGAAAAAATAAAATGGTACACACACACATTACACAGAGATTTTACCTTGGAAACCCAAACTGGGACAAAAGCAACATGTTTAGAGCCACACCTCTAATTATTTATTCAACAAGAATATTCATTGTTTACAATACAATATATATATGTTCCCATGACATCCAAAAACATTAATCGATTGAACCAGATTAGTCAACAACCCTAATTCCTTAACCGAAATTAGAAAACCATATGCAAAAACCGTGTTTCAAAAAACCGCTAAAAACTAATGCAAAAACCGCCAAAAGACTTTTCAAGGGATCCACCCTCCTGTGACCCATACATACCCCACATTCTCTCACTTTTTGTTTTCTTTACATACAAGGGGGTCACATGATTACATAGTTAATAATCCAGGTTAGAAATTCATATTGTTTCTCTACACCAAGAGAACTTCTCGGTGCAATAGACTTTTTCAACGAATCTACAACATCTTCAAAGTGTCCACCTTCATCAGAAACACCTTTTTGTCTTCAATCATGTCTCTCACAAAATGATACTGAACATCAACATTCTTTTTCTTTGAATCATATGTTGGGTTGTTTTCCAAGAAGATTTTACTATGACTGTCACAATCTATCCTTACAGCTTGTTGTACCAACCCAATACTTGAACACAAACTTTGTGACCATACTTATTCCTTTCTTGCATGATTGGTTTCCATGTATTCAACTTCTATAGTTGAGACTGCCACTACAACCTGTCTTTTTCTCATCCAACCAATTACACCTCCAAACGGGTTAAACACATACCCAGTTGTAGATCTTCTGCGATCAAGATCTTGAACATAGTCTGAATAAACAAAGTCATGTGTGTCCAATACTCTGTCCAATTTTTTTATTCCTTGGTAGCATAATCCATAAGTAGTAGTGACATACAAATACCTAAAAATCATCTTTATTGTTGTCCAATTCTCCGGCCCTGGTTTTGACATATACCTACTCAAAAAATGCACTGCATGTGAAATGTTTGGTCTAGTACATACCATTTCATACATCAAAATTCCAACCACACTAGAATATGGATCACGAGACATGTCCTCTTCCTCTTCATGTGTCTTGGGACATTGATCTACAAATATCTTTACACCTACAAGAATAGGAACCTTGACCGGTTTGCATTCTTGCATATTAAACCTCTACAATATTGTCTCGACATATTTCCTCTAATTTAACCAGAGTTTCTTGTTTTCCCATTCTCTTTTAATTTCCATGCCCAAAATGAAATTTGCAGCACCAAGATCCTTCATGTCAAATTTAGAGGACAACTGATTTTTCACATCCTCGATAATATCCTTGTCATTTCCTATCAAGAACATATCATCAACATAAAATACCAAATAAATAAGATGATCACCGATTAATTTGAAATACACATAGTGATCAACTTTACTCCTCATGAAACCAAGTCCCAATATATAAGTATCAAAATTTTGATACCATCCTTGGTGATTATTTTAACCCATACAGGGAATTTTTCAACCTACATACCAAATCTTTCTTTCCCTTCACTACAAAGCCTTCTGGTTGCTTCATGTACATTTCTTCTTATAGATCCTCTTGTAGGAATGTTGTCTTCAAATCCATATGTTCTACTTCAAATCAAAAGAAACAAGAACATATAAAAGAAATTTAATAGAAGTTATCTTGGCAACATGAGAAAAAAATTCACCAAATTCAATTCCCTCTACCTAGGAATAACCTTTTTCTACTAATCGGGCTTTGTATTTCTCCAATTTTCCTTCTACATTCAAATTCTTCTTAAACACCCATTTTTTGACATGGGATTTCTTCTAGTTGGAATCTCCACTAGATCCCAAGCCTCATTCTTGTCCAACGCTGCCATTTATTCCAGCATGGCCTTTTTTAGCGTTTTCCATCCTATGAATCCATTGCCTGCCTAATAGTTCTAGGATCATCATCAGTGATAAACACATAAAACTTTGAATGGAAATCAAGTGGAGTATACCTTTCTAGTTTCCTTCTTTCTTGAACCGATCTCCTCAATGATGGAGTATGAGGCTCTTCTTCTTCTAATTCATGTTCTTCTATAGAGTTTGATGCATTATCCTTCACTTCAAACTCTATTTTCTCTTGTTATTCCTCTCTTGGTAGGACTTATTTTTTGACAACATATTTGATTTCTCTAAATACCACATATTGTTTATACACTACATTCTTATCTTTTGGGTTCCAAATCTTATAACCTTCCCGACCATATTTATAGCCAATAAAGATACACTTTTCACCCTTTTATCCAGCTTACTCATTTTTCCCTTTGGAACATGAACATGGGCATCACATCTAAATACCCTAAGATGTGTAAGGTATGGTATCTTACCATTCCATACCTCATGTGGAGTCTTGTCATCCAACATTGATGAGGGTGATCGATTGATCGAGTAACATGCAATACCCATTGCCTCTATCTATAATTCCTTTCCTAATTTAGCACCACTGAACATATTCCTTGCTTTTTCCATTAATGTCATGTTCTTCCTTTCTACAACTCCATTCTACTAAGGTGTGTATGGAGTAGTCTTCTGCCTTGCTATAACGCACTTCTTACATAATTCTTCAAATTCATTTCCACATAATTATCCACCATTATTTCTCCTCAACACCTTAATTCTCTTCTTTATATGATTCTCCATAAGATTCTTAAACTCTTTGAATTTGTCAAAGACTCCATATTTCTTCTTGAGGAAATAAATCCATGTATTCCTCTAGAAGTCATCTATAAATGAGACATAGTACTCATATTTTCCTAGTGATGGAATCGACACAGGTCCAAACACATCACTATGCACCAAATGTAATATTGTCTCTACTCTCATTGCACTAGAGGTGAATCTTACCTGATTTTGCTTCCCATACAAGAAATGTTAACATAAATCAAAATCTGAAGAGAATTTAGAAATAACTTCAACCATACCTTTACCATGTAGTACTCAAAGGCCCTTCTCTCCGATATGTCTCGGTCTTTGATGTCATAACATAGTATTTTCTCCATAGATTGTAGGAGTTTTTTCTTCTTCAGATCCAATATTAATAACAACGTAATTGTTGCAGCCATCACTAATAGTTCTTCCTAGCAGCTTATATAGGGTTCCAATCCAAACTCCCTTCAAGAAAATCATTTCCCCTCGAACCATCCTGCAGGTTTCCTTCTCAAACACTGTTTTTACCCCTACATTATCCATTTTTCTTACAAAAATAAAATTTATGGACAACCATGGGATGTGTAGAACACTAGGGAGTGTTCTAATCCTTCTTCTTGTGGTACACTACTGACATTCTTCATGTGTCACATATAATGACTTTATCAGGAAGAATGGTCCTTGTAGTCACGTGACACTTCGTTAAGTGCATTAAGTGCGTGAAAACTGCAGGATACATGTGTAGTCATGAAACTATGGTGGAGAGTATGTGTCTCTGGGCAATAGATTTGAGCTAATACGGTGGTTGTGTACCACTAGTAGAGACTGTGTGTCTCTAGATAGTACTTGTGTGATACTATGGTGGTTGTGTACCACTGAAGGAGATTGTGTGTCTCTAGATAGTAGTTGTGTGCTACTACAATGGTTGTGTACCACTGGAAGTGACTGTGTGTCATTGTACAATAGTTGTGTGCTACTATGGATCAACACATTCCTTTTTTATTGGATTTCATTGTAGTAGATGTGTGCTACTAGTTGATTTTCATGGAGACTACCATATCACTTGGAGCAGTTGTGTGCTTCTTGATCACAAAGACAACGACAAATGATTCACGCTACCGATGAAATGGTAGTAGTTGTGTACTACTAGTTTATTGTGTTGATTAATTGGGTTGGTTGTCATTGATGTCAACCCTTGAATAAAGTCCTATAGCGAACTCCAGTAGCACTAAGGTTTGGGTAATGGACCCAAGTTTGTTTGATGGATAATGGAATGAGTTTTGATATATTTGCAGGTAAAACTATTCTAGATGGATAATACATATCATTCCATTTCCGGTGGTATGTGGAACGTCAAATAACTCCTCACGGTTAGAGAGTTATGGCCGTGTGAAGTTGGAGAACCCTCATGAGTCATCTAGAAGCCCCAAAAGGTGAAAGTAATCAAAGTAATCGCAAAGAATAAATTATTTAAATAATAAAGTGAAGTGATGAGTGTACTATAAGTCAAAGAGGATGCAAAAGAAATTATTTAAATAATAAATTTAATGGAGAACTTACTAACTATGGAAAGTGGTTAAGTTAAGTGGACAAGTGGTTATAAGTGGGTTAACCCTAAAATAAAAAAAGTGGGTTAAGATGGTTAGAAGGTAACCCCTTGAGGAAGCTACATAAAAGTATAAATAAGAGGAAAGGGTCTCTCATTCAAATCACACTTGAATATCATTGAATATCTATTTTTGTGAAAGGTTGTTTGGGCAGGTATTATTGATAGAGAAAAATTGCATTAGAAAATGTGCGGTGGTAAAAGTGCGGAAGAAAAAGTGTGGCAGGAAAACTGTGAAAGAAAAAGTGTGGCAGGGAAAGTGCGGTAGGAAAACTACGGAAGAAAAAGTGCGGAAGGAAAACCGCAGAAGAAAAAGTGCGGAAAAAAAAGTGCAGCAAGAAAAGCGTGGCAGAAAAAGTGCGGCCAGAAAAGTGTGGCAGAAAAAGTGAAAAAGGAAAAGTGCAGCAGGAAAAGTGTGGTAGAAAAAGTGCGACAGAAAAATCACAGCAGGAAGTGTGGTAGAAAAACCGCAGCAGAAAAATCGGAGCAGAAAAAGTGCGATAGAAAAATTGCGGCAACAGAATGCTACAAGAAGAAAAAAAAAAGGTATGGTTCTCATATGTGTAGTGTTGAATTTATGAATCAAGTTGAGGATTTTTCTTGTAAATATGTTGGATGCCCTCTTGGGAGTTTATGGCTTGTTGTAGAGTTGATCTGAGGTAGATCTACTGAAGTTTAATATCAATTCATGTTTGAGGGATTTTGGTTGAGGTATGTCGCTGAAGTTATTGGTACAGATAGAGGTTGCATAATAGTGAGGTTCTAGAACATGGTTCAAGGTACAAACTTGTGGTATAGTGTTTGAGGTATATGTGATCAGATTAGATTTGGATGATGAAATTGATGAGGGATTTTGGTTGAGGTACATGTTAGATACATGGTTGAGACAATTAGTTGATGAGTTGGCACATACATGAGTTGTATAGTTGATGATGTTGGTACATCTTGATGAGTCATAGTTGATACATGATTGGTACATGGTTGGAGGCACTTGTTAGTAGTATTGTTGACACATGATTTATGGATGATGTAGAAAACTTGTCTTGGTATATTATTAAAACCACATATTGATCTTGGTGATGATTATGAGTTGTTGTGTTATGCTTGGTCGATGCACATCTTTGAGAGTTGTCTTGGGTATTGATCTTGGTGAGTAGATCGGATTTGGTTGATAAGATTGATGAGACAGGTTGTTGTGATAGGTTGTTTGGATAGGTTGTTTGGACAGGTTGTTGTGACAGGTCATTTGTACAGTTTTGGTGCATGGTTGATGCACTTGTTCATGGTACATGTTGAGGTACAGGTTGGTGCATTGTTGATGCACTTATTTATGGTATAGGTTGATTACATGTTGTTTGGTACAGGTTGGTGCATGGTTGATGCACTTGTTTATGGTACAAGTTGATTACAGGTTGAGGTACAGGTTGATGCATGGTTCATGTTATTGGTACAGGTTGATTGGTGTAGGTTGATTAGTACAGGTTTACAACAATATATCTCACAGTGATAATGTGACAATGGTTCCATCATTCTACTTATATGTCAGGGTGGTTGGACGGGGCAAGGACAGGTGGTTGTAGCTACCTTCCAGTTGTAGTCGAAGAACATAGGCGGTTGTATCCTCCTTCTAGTTGTAGCCAAAGAATTGGGGAGTTGGAGCTTCCCTCAAGTTGTAGACTAAGAAACTAGGGGGTTGGAGCCTCCTTCCAGTTGCATCTGGAAAACAAAGGAAGTTGTTGCTTCCAATGAATGTAATTCTTATATACATATAAGAAAAAAAAATTGTGGTTTTCTCTCGCTTTAGGTTTCCACGTAAAACACTGGTGTACTATGTATGTGTGTGATTGCTCATTTGTTCATTGTTTATTTACTATGAAACTATTGGATGATAATGCTACATTGATATAACACTTTCATTTTTGTTAAATTATTATCTTGATTTCTTATGCAGATTAATTCTTTTATTTTCTTCAATACTTTGATTCCAACTTAATACACTTCAACAATTCCAAATCATAATCGAATAGCAATAACTATGTAGATAAGTAAACATGCACATCAACAACACATATACCTTGGGGAAACCCTGTATAGGGAGAAAAAACCCAACAAACAATATTCCTTTATTGCATTAATAATGTAAGATCTCTTACAAATATCCACCATGAATGTTATGCTCTCAAAGAGCTTGCCAAGATAACTCTGACCCGAAAAAGACTTACAAGTTCTTGCTGAAATACACCTCTGATATGTTGCCTCTTTATCACTGATGTGCTCCTCTATTACTTCACCCTCAACCTGCATATGAAAACTGTGTTGCAGAACTGTGTTGAAGAGAGGGTTTGACCTCTTCTTATATAGGCTGAAG
>JZKD02S1628931.1:61560-82622 GCA_000966675.3 Picea glauca
ATAGAACTAGACTCAAGACTTTAGTTGCAACTCAACATTACACTTTAGTTCTAACATAGAACTAGACTCAAGACTTTAGTTGCAACTCAACATTACACTTTAGTTCTAACATAGAACTAGACTCAATACTTTAGTTACAACTCTTGACAAGGAAATTTAAAATTCTCTTCATGGTGGATAATGTTTACACGTGCCAACACACTAGATCAATACAATTACATCATTTGCAATATTAGGAATATCGTTTGTTTCTAGCTCATAGGAATTTTATATTCAACCTATCTTTTTCTATATGCCTTGACTTTTGCTCATGGCTCACAAGGTTTGACTAGGCTCACAGAGGTTGTATGTTCCCCCTGAATTTTTCACTAGTCTATCTATGCTCTCAGAGGTTGTACATTCCCCCTGACTTTTGCACTAGACTGTCTATGCTCACAGAGGTTGTACATTCCCCCTGACTTTTGCATTAGACTCACATAGCATCTCATTTGTCCTGACTTTTGGTTTGACTCACAAAGGTTGTATGTTCCCCCTGGCTTTTGTTAATACCTCACAAGACTGGTTGATTCTCCAAATCTCCCTGGCTAGCCTCAGGGTGGCCCATATGTTATCTCATTAGAGAATGACTGTTGATGCTACCAAATTTAACAATTTTATGGTGAAAAATGATTAAATTTCTCTATTATTGATTCACCCCCCCTCTCAGTAATTCAAGAGATTGCAGAGTAGTCAGTGTACTACTAGATGAAGACATCATGGAAAGATACCTCCCTAGCTAAGAGGGAGTGTTGATGTTTCAACATCGGGCATACATTATCCTAGGATTGGTCATGGTGATTTGACTAGTGGTGAATGGCCCAAGCGTAGTCTTCAAAGAACATAAGAAACAATGTGTTAGGGTTCCTTCAGTGTGTGGAAACATCGGGCATAAATTCACCCACAAGGGTGTACCTGTGGTGAATGTCCCGAATAAGAATCGCGCAAACCTTCTCCTAGATTGGGTTGTAGACCAAGGGAGATAGGATGCATTTATCACAAAGGTGTACTCGTGGTAAATGGGCCCAGGCGTAGTCCTTCCTTGATCATGACAAGGAATAATATGGACTCAAGGTGCTTGAGGTGCTTTCCACTTGTCAATTAGCATTGGGATGACATTTACTCACATGGGTGTACCTGTGGTGAACGACCCTGGTGTGGTATTTGTCCTAGTCATGGTGATTTGACAAGGAATGATAAAGACTCAATATGCTAGATGGTATCACATGCGGACCCAGAGTGAGCCTGATCTCAGAGTGAGTCAATTGGCTCAGAGAGAGAGTCACAGAGGGAGTTTCCCCTTGGTTCAGGTGAGAGAGATACATCTCCAAAGACGAACAAACAAGTGTCATGAGTCTAGGGTGAATTTTTTATACTTCAGAGACAAGCTTTGGCATGATAAAGAATGTCTCCCTCGTTGAGAGGGAATACTACAAAAATAACATGCTTGATAAATGAAAACAAAAAAAATGTTATCATGCAATATGAAATAGGTGACAAGCTATAGAATATTTCTACTATAGTCTATAGAATGGCTTCCTTATAATACACATTTTATAATGTATAATTATAATGCAAAATGGTTGATTATAATACCCAATGAATAATTAACAAGTATGTATAATGATATAATACCCAATGAATAATTAACAAGTATGTATAATGATTATATTGACTTCTCTATGTACAAAATACATATTTAAAACACGAAATATATTTGTAACTAGCAATGCTTATGGAAAAATGAAGTATGACTTTGTAATTAGATATTAGTGATATAAGTTCTGTACATAATACATATTTAAAACATGAAATATATTTGTAACTATCGTTGCTTATTCAAAAATGAGGTATGACTTTGTAATTAGATTCAATTGTAGTGATATCATTTTTTTTTGGTTTCTCTTTGGCTGGACGTATCTTGTCAGGATTATTTGTGTGATAAAATCGTGCAGGTATTATTCGTATTGTTAGTATGATATTTAATTTAGAATACATTGTTTGATATCACGCATGTTTATTATTTTTATTTAAAAAAAATAAAAAATTATTTATTTATTTATGAGATATTATAGTCATTTTATACTTAAAATATTCAAAAATTATATCAAATAAAAAAATGAGTTACATCAACTATTAAAATTAATCTTTCTTAGCTTTTTCAATGGATTCAAACTTGTCATAGAAGGATAATTCAAAAAACACCCTTAAAAAAATGTAAATTTTTGAAATTACTTGTTATTTATGAAAGACAAAAAATATCATAAAATGTCAATAGAAGACTCAGATTTTCAATAACTCATCAATGTCCTTACTTCCAATGCTTGGTTGGTCAACAACCAAGCATTGGTTCATCACCATATACTTACCCTTGGAATCTAAAGACTAAAATCATCTATGTTCTAGTTGTCTCTTGTTTATTCCCTTGATATGGTGCATTAAATCTATTACATAGCTCAACATTGATAAATGTTTTACCATCGTATTGGCACATACATTATTTTATGTGTCACTTTTAAATGAAATTTACTAAATAAGCTTAGACACATTGTCTTTGTGAATCCACACTTGAATTCATGTGTTATGAGCATTGTTTATTCTTGTCAATATATGAATTGGCATGACATTTAGTTTATATACTTCATGTTTTTGAATCCGACACTCACCATACTGCCATTTACTTTGTTATCTTCTCTTCTAACACTTTCCATAGTGTCATTTCATTTGTTATCTTCTTCTTGTTTCTAGAAACATTGACATCGGTGTGATGATACTTTACAAATATTTTGAGAATTCCCCATAGTTCTCTTTACCCAGCCTCATCCCAAGTCCGAGATCAAGGAGATGTATCCTTTGCAGCTTTAATAATTGGAACAACATTTTTGAGCCTGGTTGGGATTATTAAGAAAGTTAGGGGAAGGTAACATAATTTTTATTGTCATCAAAATTATGCATTAGGATTATTCTCTAACATCCCACTCTTTGGTGCATTTTCAGATGGTTTGAGAGATAAAGTGAAAAATCAATATCTTTAATAAAAATTAACATACTTGGTGATCTTGATGACTAATTTCATTTAGTTTTGTGTTTCTATGGATCTTGAGAAGTTCCAAAACATAAAAATCTTAGCTTAAATAATAAGCAATGGATGAAGTCATGTTAGATTGTCATGTTCCTAGAGGCCTATAATGTAAGTGGGGTCTCTTCATTGATTTTATAGTATGTTGATAGAATTATCACCCTTCAACAAGACTCAAGATCTACTACAATTTATTATTTTTAATGAGATCTAAAATGAACATGACTCCCATGGTTAAGAATGATACATAGATGCATGGCTCATGCATCATACAGATACATAGATTACATCCTTATGCTTATATTGGTGTTCACAAAAAAAATTGATTTTGTGATTGTGTCTAAATTTTTGTAATTTGATTTTGAACTTGGGTGCAAAGAATAACAATCATCCTCCCAACCAATCAAGCTAAACCAGTTTGTTTATCTATTTGACAACTTATCTATCTAATTGTTCATTAAATTTTAACATTTTAAATAATTGGAAGGTTAATGTTTTATTTAGATATTTTTTTTGAAGTGTGTACCTAGTTTACTCTTGTCAATTGAAATGAAACTATTTTTTCAACTTTTCATGTGAAAGGGTCGAATGAATGTATACTATTCAACTTGAAATAAAAAGTAGTCCTTCAAATTTGATCACAACATGATAAAGTTTAAATATTCCAATTAATGCACACTCTGATACGATATAAAAGATGGAACATAGATCAATATTTGATATGGACTTCACCTTATGTAAATTGAATTCATGAATGTGCATTGTCTTTTCTTATACTCTCTATATCATATTAGAATATGCAGGCAAACATCCCAATATTTGGAAACAAAATAAAGATAGCAAAAAAAAATGCCACCTTTTTTCTGGTAAACGATCATCTCAACTCCCTGCTCATATTTATGAAATTAATGGATGAATAGTTTATAATTATAATTAATTATATAACTCACTGTCTCATATACATGATCATCCTTTGTTATTTTATAATCATAATGTCGTTCTATATCATTCTATATATTATATATAGGATTGAACTCTTTCAAATTTTGTGAACTGTGAACTCATAGTAGGCTTCTTAAATTCTAGAAAGTGATTTCAGGGTAACCCTAACTTCTCACTTTAAAATTTTAGGCCACTTTGTGTCAGCTCCCCCAAACAACCTGACTTTTGACTATCAAGGCTACAAAGACTTACTAATCATTCAAATCCCATTAACACATTGGAATACAATACGTAGGCAGAAAGTAGGCCCTGTTATCCATTGAAGGAGTAGGCTCACTGCCACAGTTTCCATATGAGAGTGGGAGTGGGGGAAATAATAGAGAAAATGTATAACAGTTTCCATCTTAGGGTGGGGGTGGAGGAAATACTAGAGAAAATGTATAATACATTTTCTCTAATATTTCCCGCACCCCCACCCTCCAAGAACAAGAACACATTACAAAGTTGCCACAACTCTCAAAACATGAAGATACGTTGCATAGACCGTTTGATCTATGTACAATTGAGATCGGTGAGATGAATGGTTGTACAGTTTTGTTCTCATTATTTTAACCATGTTGCTTCATGTTCATTTCTTCATATTTACAAAAAATTTGAATTCAATGTTTCAGATCATGTCAGGGATGACTCTAAGTCAATCCATTCCAAATTTGGATTAAGAGGATACGATAATACTCAAGAATACATCATTCAAAACGGGCTTGGATGCACACAAAATATTTTATGAATTATTTGAAATGTACCAACATGTACATCCACTCAATCCATTCCAAATTTGGATTAAGAGGATACGATAATACTCAAGAATACATCATTCAAAACGGGCTTGGATGCACACAAAATATTTTATGAATTATTTGAAATGTACCAACATGTACATCCACATCATGTAGTGTCTGATAAGTTGATGAGCACTGAATAATATGATGAGTTAAGAGTTATTTTATGAATTATATTATTTAAAGTTCCTATTTTCACCAAGTTGTAATCCATGTAGAATTGTTTCCATGCTTAGATGTAATTCAATGGTTAGCGAAGAGAGAAAATTTGACACACATGTAGATTTATTTGCACCAAATGTCATTTCCACAATTAACAAGTTTCCAATTCCTTAGGTGGAACTAAGTCATGAGTGGGTAAAGCACTTCATCAACAAATATGACTCAACTGAATATTGTAAAACTCATGGTATGGTGGTAATACTTTCTGAAACTACCCAACTCGAGTCAACCTACATTTGAAACCTTCGGTTGTAGATCTCATGGTACCAATAAAAAAAATATGGTGAAAATAATGCTACATATTTCTATGAAAACTGAATACATTCAATACATGAGGTCCTCTATGACGGGTCGATATTATCTCGAGCAACTTGGCTTAGGTAATTCGGAGGTTTGTGAGGCTCTAGAAAATCAATTGCCAGAGTTCTCCATGGATTCATATTTAATGGATATTTCTTTTTCCCTAACTCCTTTCGAGGAACGCGTTGGACTTGGAATACTTCCAAGCCTTCCATCTAAGTATATTGCAAGGATCCATGGAATAGTTTCTTGGGAATTTTGTATGAAATAGTGTTCAAGAATCCTTGTTCGAGATTTTTTTTTAAAAGAATTCATGAATGTTATAGAACTCACTATTAATAATTGGTATATCAAGAAAAAAAATATAATTTTATTAGAATTTATTTATAAAAACACTGATTTGCTACATGTCCATACACCTCATATTTTGGTTTTGAGATAGATTTTTTTTAAAGAATTCATGAAGGTTATAGAATTTACTAGTAATTGGTATATCAAGAAAAATTATAATTTTATTATCATTTATTTATGAAAATACAGAGGCTCCTCATTTGCTACATGTCCATACACCTCATATCATATTTTGGTTTTGAAGGCGATTATTTACCAAACAACCTTGCATTGGGAAAATGCAGTAGTTTAGAAGAGCAAGAACAAGCTTTCCCTTAGTATCCCATTACTATCAAGGTGTATAGTCTTTATACTATCATTTATGCCCAAATGGGAGCTAAAACAATTGAATAGTATAGGCTACTAGTGGAATCCTTCAAATTAAATGATCCCTTGAAGAAAGTGTCACATCATTTCAACTAATAGGGTCGAACTTGGTCATATTTTCATGAAGCATTCCAAAAACAAGAAATATACAAGAATGTCATATATTATGAATAGGTTTTGGAGTGTAAGAAGCAAGTAGAAAATAGGGATTCCCCCTTAAGTCAATATTGGACATAGTTCCTATGGGCATGGATTCAATTAACAAAGGTCAATGTTCTATTTCTCAATAAGCGAACATAAGAAATTAGAAGAAGAGGCCAAAAGAGCTACAAAGGAGCAAGGGGATAATCCCACATGTTATTTAGGAAACATTTGTTGTGCAACGAAAGAAAAAACATCACACAAGAGACACAACTATTTTATGTGGTAAAATGCTTAGCAGGGAAACATCCACGGGACAATGAAAAACGATATTTTATTGCTCAAATAGGGAGATTACATATTCCTAGGAACAGACTTCCAATCCATTGCACAAATCTACCTCTATGGGATACATATTTATAATCGCAGCCTTCACAATTACAAGAAACTGTCGTAGTAATTGTTGTTTCCAATTCAAGCCAATTTGTTTCAATAAATTGAACAACCTTACTAATTTCTAGAACTGCCATTGCAATCTACTAGAGAGAATATAGGAAAATGTATTATCCTCAAACGTGGAATAATTGGTTGTCACATTCAATAATCTCCACCTTGACAACAATTAACATGATCCTTTTCCCTGATTTATTTATCACTTTTTCTGCAAGCCAAGAGAAGAAAAACACTGACACATATTCTCTAACGATATTGGTTTCATGAATATGTCTGCACAATTTTCTTGTGTATGGACCTTTTCCAAAGCCACTCCTACTTCATCAATAACATGTCTTACAAAATGGTATTTAATATCAATATGCTTTATCTTACTGTGATAAGATAGATTTCTATCCAAATGAATAGCACTTTGACTATCGCAGAATACTTTCACCTTGTCCTACATCCTTCCAAACTCACCCAACAAACCCTTTAACTAGATTGCCTCCTTGCAAGCATGTGATGAAACTATTTATTGTTCCTTCATAGTGGATAAAGAAACTATGTTTTGAAGCTTTGACATCCAAATACTGGGTCCTCCTGCAAGAGTAAAGACATAACCTGAAGTGGATCTCCTCTTGTCCAAATCACCTGCAAAATTTGAATCAACATAACCACAAACTAAATTACTGCAACCATTATAGGTGATACAATAATCACTTGTGCCTCTAATATAACAAAGCACCCATTTCACTGTTGCCCAATTCTCTTTACCTGGATTTTCCATGTATCTACTAACAACACCAATTGCATGTGAAACATCAAGTCTTGTAATTACCATTGCATACATCAAACTTCCTACTACACTAGCATAAGGTACACGAGACATGTAATTCTTTTCTTCATTATTATTATGACATAAACCTGAAGAAAGATTAAAATGGGAAGCCAAAGGGATATTTAACGTTGAGAATGATGCATAGGGTAAAGGT
Organism: Picea glauca; assembly: GCA_000966675.3. Lineage (NCBI taxonomy): Eukaryota > Viridiplantae > Streptophyta > Pinopsida > Pinales > Pinaceae > Picea > Picea glauca. The sequence continues at coordinate 69,264 of JZKD02S1628931.1, forward strand.
ACCGAGAAAACATAACACAATGTTACTAAAGAGAAGTGAAATGAATATAATCATAAAAGATAACACAAGAATGAGTATGGAGTTAACTTGAGGATCCATCTAAAGCTTCATCTTGGTTCCAAACACTTCTCAGCTAACATCATCAAACATTTGATGATGATCCAACTATGGTGCTGGAAACTTTCTCTTTCAACAAGTAGAGAAAAGTATTGAAAATCAGGTCCATAAGACAAATAAAATTGATAAAGATAAAGTTGTTATTAAAATTACTAAATCAATCAGAGTTGATGTGATAACCATGAATTCAATTGCAATGGAAGCAAAGGGAATCATTGTAGCATATGAAAAGATCAAATATCCTTCAAAGTATGGAGCAAATCAAACAAAAGGATGAGAAAATAACTTATTTAGATAATAAAATTGCATACCATCAGCTTGTTAATCATAATATGAATGAATTTGTTGTTATGCAAGAAAGATCGATGAAAAAGGTTTACCCTTTCAAATTAGTTTCCATAAATATATTTTCCAAGTGAAAGATGTTTGAGTCATTTGAGATCAATTGGAATGGAGAATTTCTAATATGGCAAAGTAATTCAAACCAATCCCACGAAATGTATGAACTTTATAGCTTAGTGATATAGATAAATGTGTAGGAATCATTCAATGTGTTAAATATAGTATAATGGGATATGATGAAGATGTGAAGAAGCTGCTTCAAGGAAGTGATGACCTCATAACATGTTCTAGGGAAATTATTATTGAAATTTTCAATATTAAAATGTGGGGATAAGTTTGTACCATTACCATATTTTATTAACCAATTAGTTTGAAAAATGTTTAGAAGGTGATTGAAAAAAAATAAAAAAATTATAAAGTATTGATGAGAACTCACATGGAAAAACATAAAATTAATATAATTCTAACCATTGTGGATTAAAGGAGCCAAAAATTATTAACAAATTTGTTTAGACATCAAATTAATGTATTCAAACCAATTAAGGAAAATACAACATTCCCTAGATCATTTATGTATTTTAGGTTAAAAAATAAAAAAATATGTGAAGAATTAAATGCGAAACTAGATAGTTTGTTATAATCCTCCACATTAATTTTGTAAAAATATATGTAGATAAATCATAAAAAATGAGGGAGAAATTGTGAAATTTCTTAAAGTGTAATGCTAAATCTGCTTCAAGGAAGTGATTACCTCATAAAATGTTCTAGGGAAATTATTGAACTTTTCAATATTCAAATGTGGGGATAAGTTTGTACCATTACCATATTTTATCAACCAACTAGTTTGAAAAGTATTTAGAAGGTGATTGAAAAAAAAAAACTAAGATTTATAAAGTATTTATGATAACTCACATGGAAGGACATAAAATTAATCTAATTTTAACCATTATTGGATTAAAGGAGCCAACAATTATTAGCAATTTTTTTTAGACATCAAATTAATGTATTCAAACCAATTAAGAAAAATAAAACATTCCCTAGATCATTTACGTATTTTAGGATACAAGAATATGTGGAGACTTAAAGGAGAAACTAGATAGTTTCTTATAATCCTCCACATTAATTTTGTAAAAATAGATGTAGATAAATCATAGAAAATGAGGGAGAAATTGTGAAATTTCTTAAGGTGTAATCTTAAATCTGAATTTATCAAGCATCAAGAGGGGTCAAATTTCTTAAAGTGTAATTTTTCTTATCATTTCATTCGATGTCAAGTATTAATTTCTTCATATTAGATGATTAAAAAAAATTACACCTTAAGGAATTTGATCATTCTCTGTGCTTTGATTTAGGTGTAAAATGGATCTATGTTGCTAAATTTAAGGTCATTGTCATTACTAGTAGATTTTTTTTGTTAGAAACCTTGAATGTCGATGACTTACCTATATTAAATAGTATGGCAAATTCATCATCAAATATTATGTGAAATGAAAAAACTATGCTTATAATGTGTGAAATGAATAAACTATGCTTAAACTTCAAGTAGCAGATTGCAAGTCTTTGAAAGGATTTTATTGAAAGAAAAGTTCTTATCATTTATTGTATTTTTTGAATAGTATGTGTTTTTTTTTTAAACAATTTTTTTTTTAATTAGCCTTAAGGAGCGCAAAGGTGATATTTTCCTTATTGGAAAAATTGTGGATAGAGAAATAACCTTCTAGTAGATTTAACCACTTTTCCAAAGAATTTGCATCTATCTAACCTTCAAATATGGGAATATAAAAATTAACTTATACCTTGAAGGGGGCGGCGCCTCCGAAGTGACTGTTTGACGAAGATGCATCTATTGTTGTCGGTAGTCGTCGAAGGACTTGGGAAAAATTATCCATCATCTCTTTCCTCTGTTGCGTAAGGACTTCCACAAGAAACAACTTAATAGGATCTTATGCTCCCTCGTCTCTCTTTTTCTCCACCATGGGCAACCGGTAGTTCAGTCTACAAATTCATAAAAACCTCCATTTTTGTGAATACCCCCCTATATCCTTGTATTTGACGTTAATTTTCTATAGGCTAAACAATTCAGTTGTTGAGGAAATTATAGACATAGATAGTGTCAACTATGCAGATTTCAAATAAATATAAAAAAATTAAATTATTATTGTTTACTATTTTTAATCTATTTTTGTCTTCACATATATCAAAATCCTAGAATACATACCTCTGTTATTTCTGCTATAGCTTTTTATCGACTTAACCATTTCTCAAATGAGTTATATGAGGCACTAGAGGAGACCGATACCATTTCTCAAATGAGTTATATGGCAGAAGGTTGGAGCCTTTAGGAAAGAAGAGCATGCAATCTGTAGAAGATTCCATGGACTCCAACATTGAATACAAACATGAGGAAGAAAATGAAGATTCCAAGAAAGAAAGAAAAGTCAAAACAACCAATCGAACCAGTTTGAACCCACTAGAAGCTATCAAGCAGAAGGAATGGAAGGAAGTTATGATGAAGAAAAATGTATGTGAAAAAGACTTAAGCATTGATATATACAAGGTGAGACTTAGGGAAAGAGGGTTCTCCCATTAGGAGGGAGAAGACTACAATATCAACTTGTTCTAGTAACCATATATACGTCTACCTGAACCATTATATCTCTTACAATATCCATGGGTTAGAGTTTACATCAAATGAATATAAAGGTTGTTCTTCTCAACAGAGTAATTGAAGAAGAAGAATATGTAGAGAAACCTCAAGGTTTTGAGGTATACCAGAAAGAGACCCTTGTATGCATATGGAAGAAGACCTTGTAAGGATTCAAGCAAACTTGGTGCAGAGCCTCTCATGCACAAAAAAAGCGTGGTGAAAACTTCCTATGACAGAGGAAGTATTCTTCAGAAGTCCTGAATGATGGATTGAAAATCCATGGAAAACTACATTGATGATAGATCTGAAGAAGTTGAGAGACTCTAATACATTAGACCCATCTTTGTATCAGCAATTGATTGGCTAGTTGATGTATTTGGAGAATACTCAGTTGGACATTTGTTTTGTGGGATGTTTACATTATGATATACAAATTCATGGATTTATCGATTCATATTGGGCAGGGAGTGCAGATGAGAGAAGAAGTGCTACTTGGATATGTTTCAGTTTGAGATTTGTCACAATGTCATGGGCCAGCAAGAAACAAAAGTTTGTTGCACTCATCACTGCAGAAGTAGAGAATATAGCAGTTTGTGATACTTATACATAAGCAGTGTGGCTCTATAAATTTGTTTCTGGACTGAATGATCATGTGTTGAATTCGATCGTGATATATAGATCAAAGTAATGTGAAGCTTTCAAGAACCCGATGTTCTATGATAGGTCGAAGCACATTGAGATCAAGCATTATATAAAGTCCAGAGGGGAGAAGTGGTTCTCCAATATATCTCCATAGATGAGCATATAACATATATTTTGGTAAAGCCTCTGTCCAAGATGAAAATATTGCGTACTTAAGGGATACGCTAGAGCTCATGGAGACGAATTCATTACAGAAAAAGGAAGAGATTACTCCTAGGTTGGGAGGGAACAGTGATATGTTATTGATTTATGGACAATCATTTTCCAGTTTAGAAAATGGTCCAGGTTGGGAAGTTCCTTTCCAGTCCAGAAAGTGGTTCGAGATTTTTGACGGACATGCATTTTCCAGTCTGGGAAATGGTCCAGATCGAACAATCATTTTCGTAATGAAAATGGTTCGATAGATTATTGATGTACCATAGATAGTGATTCCCCTTGTGGACAGTGTGGGGGAATGGTCTAGGACAACCATTCTTCTTGGAAGTCACTCTAAGTAATGGTCAAGTAGAATGGTCCACCTCGTTGGGCAATCTTTCTTTCAAAGTTCACAGTTGTGAGCAGTTTTGAAGAATGGTCGATTTTGGAGGTTGGTGCAGGACAATCATTTCCATAAGAAATGGTCCGGATAGTCATTCCCTAGGGAAGACTCATTCTCTACAGGTTACACTATGATTAGTGCTAGAGGAATGGCCTAGTTAGGTGAATGGTCCAGGTTCAACAATTAGGGACAGACATTCCCTAAGGAAGACTCATTCTCTCCAGGTTGCACTATGATTAGTGCCAGAGGAATGGCCTAGTTAGGTGAATGGTACAAGCTCAAAAATCAGGGACAATTGTTCTTATATTCTTGGGAAGAATAGTCCATATAGCCCATGGCTGATGTTTTTTCTTTCTAAGGGAAGTCTCTCTTCCATATGTCACATATGTGAGTGGAAGAATAGCCCAGATGACTCAGTTTGTATCATGATATTTTTTATATCGGATGATATGATTATTGTGGAGACTATATGTCTCTGGAAAGTATGTGTATGCTACTATGGTGGATGGGATCCACTGGTAGTGATTGTGTGTCATTGGTTAGTAGCAGTGTGCTACTAGGAGTGGTTGTGTACCACTGGGTAGTAGTTGTCTACTACTATGGATAGACACAGTTGTGTTCTATTGTATGGAATTGTTTTTATTGCCATGGAGACTATCACTAGTGTTGGAGATGATTTCAAGCTATATGGATAGTCAGTGTGCTGATGAATAGACATTCTCTAGGTGGATATTGGTCTAGGAAGGTGTTACACATTATTTTGGTCACCCTAGTGACCTATTGGAAACATGTGTCTATGTTCCCAAAAAGGATAAAAGAGTCTTTCTCCATGAGGAAAGTGACTAACTTTCTCTTCTCAAAAAACCTATTAAGGAAGGCATCGCAAGCTGAAAAATACACATGGTGCGATGATGTCAGATCACCACCCCCTGCTCTAGAGTTGGATTGCAACGTCTCAGCAGGCTGCTCTATAGCTAGGGTGCAACGATGCCAAAAATATAAGGAAAAGTCGAGCTTCACGAAAGTTCTAGAAGGGGATCTTCTAGAAGATGAGGTGGCCTCTAAACAGTTTGGATCTTACTCACTTCTATGATTTGGTGGGATCATCCTAATCTCCTCATACATCTCTCCTTCACACTATATAAGGAGGGATCTCTCATGGAAAAGGCTAAGGTTGAATAAGCTAAGATTTGTATGGAGAAAATCTGCCTCAGATTATTCTTGGGAGATTTGCTTTAGTTCTACAAGCTACATGGTGGATATTGTTCATTGAAGGGCTTTGGAGCAAAGGTGTGTGTGTTAGAACAAAGGGCCATTGAAAAGGGACCTTGCGACATCAAGGCTTTGGTTGTACTCTCCATTTTCCATTCAATATAATACAGTGATATGTTTCTTTCCCATAAAACCATTCTTGTTTTATTGTATGATTCCTTGATCACATACATAGGTTCTTGTTGAGTATATTTGTTTCTTTCACTCTAGTTGGCTTGTGTTCTTTTGCAGATCTGATACCATAGGAGCATTGGAATAGAGATAGGATGGCAATGACAAGAGAAAGATACATTTAAACAATATGTTGTTTATTTCTTGTAAACTCAATAATTAGAGCTTAGGGAAAGCATCATATTTTGTTCTGTTTTGTTCTAGTTCCGGGTGGAACTAGGGAGATCTGTTTGTGTCTGCACTTACTTATTAGTCCAAAAACAAAATTGGTGACCATACTGGGGAGAGACTTGTTTTTTGGTTTTTTGTTTCTTACTAGCCTTTAGCTCACCTTCCTTTCATTAAATTCATTCTCTGAGTCTATGGGTGATCCATCTAGACTCCCTGGGTCTGCAAGTTCACTGAAATGTTTTGACTTTCTTTCACTTTTTACTATAGTTATAGATATTGTCGCACTGTTTCCCATAGGAATCCTACGATGACCTCTGACTTCACATTGTGCTGATCTAATCCATAGAAATGATGTCACATTGTACTATCTTAGCAGCCTACGATGACCTTAGATCATCTCACTATGCTCCATAGGCAGCTTGCAACAATTCCTGTAGATTTTGTTGGGGAGAGTCAACTTTCCTTTTTTCACCCAGTTTTGCCTCAATTGCCTGGGTTGAGCTTCTAATACCAGTGTCTAAATGATTTGTGAGTTTAAAATTTTCTTTTGATTGATTTTCAGTGATCAAAATTTGTTCTTTGTATTTTTGCAAGTTTTTCTTCTTGATTTTTTGTCACAAGGATACCATCTTTGGATCTCAGTCTTGAGTTTTTGCTTGACAAAGATTCTTTAATTTGTTTGAAGTTTTGGATTATCTTCACTTTTCAGATTGTTTATAGATTGAGGAATAGTTTTTTTTGTATTTGACAAAGAGCTTTCTTATCATTTTGTTTTGTCTACATAGTGGGTTTTGATTTGGGAACAAGGTTGTGAGTGTATTGATTTTCTTGGATTGCATTTTCTTCCATGTCTTGTATCTTTGATCTAGCTTAAGAAAGGAATAATTGAAAATCACTTTCTTTTTAGTAATATTTAATAAAATTATTGCATTCAAGTATTTATAAGAGAAAATTGGAAAATTTCATAACTATTGAGTATTTGGAATTTGCTCATTCAAGTTGGAAATTTTGATTCGTAAGGTTTAGTATTTCAAAATAAAATACTTTCTCCCTTCTGTAATTAGAGTTCATTGAATTGAAAATTGCACATTCATCACTTATTGCATTTTATTGGGTCAAGGTCATACATCTCATTAGTTTCATCTCCATCTCCTTTTTGAGTAAACAACAACCTCTTAAAACACAACATAATATTAAAATTTACTAGCAACTTTTATTTTCTAGAAATTCTTTAAACCAACATTAGCTAGGATAGAAATTTGGAATAGGTTGAAAGTCACACTCTCCAAATAATTAAAACACACAATAGTATCTTGTGATAGGGAGAGTGTCAAATCCATTTACTACATTTTGTCCTAGGAAGCCCTTCTCACACAAGGGTCAAACCTGAGGTCGCATTGAGACTGGCAGAGTTACTCACCCTGATTTGTTGGTCTTGGTGTAGAGATTGTGCGTATTATTGGGGGTCACTTGAAGGTATACCCAAAATTATGAGTGGAAGCCTTTTGAGTTGATTTCGGGCTAGATACCCTTCCTTTGCACATGGATCAGAATTTCGACTATTTCCCCAGGCATCACTGTAGTGATTGGTAACCTTAGTGGCCTATCTCTTTAGGGTCTTTACACGAGGTGACTGCGGAGGGGAAAGTCTTCACGGTACCTAGAATCGAAGTTGGCCAAACTCACTCGAGCTCCTTGGAGGGTATACCCACGATTATGTGTGGGAGCTTGCACCAAGGACTAATTTCGTTAAACAGGTCATCAACGTAACTTTTCCACCCACTTATCCAAACCCCTTCTTGTCTTGATTTCACGATGTTGGATTTCATCACCAACTAATGACTTTGAAATAAGAAGGTTTTGTTTGCTTGTTTTGATTTCTAGATTTTATTAGTGAGTGTTTTGTTTTTCTCTAGTTGGCCATAGATTTTTTCGGTTCTTTATTTGGTGTGACCAACATAGGCCTTCGTCGTTGATGTAGGATGCAAGGGATACCTACAAAAAATATGGAAAATTACATCCCTTTGCTTCCTAACTCACCGGAAGGCTCTCAGGGAGTTGTAAATAACGAAGTGGCCTCTGAAATTGGGAGTACGAATTATTTGGAGGCATTCTCAATTCATAACTCTTTGGAAGCATTTCGACTTCCTGTAACCCCATTATTAAGTGTGGTACGAGATCCACACTTTCTCTGAATTAATTCATTAGGAGACATTGATGTTGATGAACATATTGAAGTACCTACTAGACCTAGTGCTGAGTCTGGTGTGGGCGATACACTTTTTCAAAGTGATTCGTTTGTGACCCCGGTTCACACTACTGGAATTTTTAATCCTAGCTCTGTCCCTCTTCATTCTTTAGGGCACAACATTTTTGAGAATCTAGGAATGAGTTCTCACCAACCTATGGAATCACAAATACCTGTGACATCTACCACTTACACGGTACCTTTAGACCATTTTACTAGTACGACCAGTAATGTTGCCACAGTTGCGGATCAATTGTTGGTTGGTTATCACTCTATCCTTCCTTTGTAGTTCACCATATCTACCATGATCTCACAAGATACCCCTTTTTCCACCGGGAATCCAGTGATTACCCAAGCTCCTATTGGAGCACCGCTCCCATCTCGATCAAGTCCTTCACCTCCTCCTGGGTATCATGCTTTGAATACTTCCATTGTTAATCCTGCCTAGAATCTGACCGGAGGGTCAAATACTTTTGTTCCACCTGGGTATAATATTGCTTTTGGTTTTGTCCCTACACCTGCCCAGGCTCTCTCTAGAGGGCCGTACATTCCTCCACCCTCGCTTGGAGGAGCTAATTGTGTTGGCCCTAGTAGCTCCAACCAAGTTGGAGGCAACAGTCACTCTATCACTTCTGGTTTTTAGATTCCTGTCGGAGGTCAACCTCACTTTGGAGGTCAACCTCAAGTTGGGGGGCAACCTCAAGTTGGGGGAAAACTTCAAACTGGGGGGGAATCTCAAGTTGGAGGTCACAACCCAGTTTATGGCCAAAATATACCTATGGTACAATATCAACCTTGGAATCTTCCTTTTCAAGGGATTCAACAACCGACTGGGGGGAAACATGAACAAGTTAATGATTTTGTACCCACTAACGTCGACCAACCGTATCTAGGTTCTATGAATCCTAATTGGGGTCCAAATTTGCAGTCTAGTGCTCCTTTCCAAGGGAGTTTCCTTAATCAACCAACTTCAGCTAGCTATGCGGCTCTAAATCCTCCACAACTGAATCTATTAGGACCCAACTATATGTAGACTGTATATGGTCCTACTGGTATACCTACAGGATTACCTCCTCAAAACTAGCAGTTTCCTCATGTGAATCGACAATTTCCTTTTCTTTCTACTTTGGATTTACCAGACTTATCTAGGATTTTGAATGATCCTATTTTTCATTCTCCATATTGGCTCGTCATTCCAGCCAAATTGCCATCTGATATTCCTAATTTTGATGGACGAACTGGAGAAGACCCAAATAACCACGTTATGACATTCCATATTTTGTGTTCATCTAACTCATTGATGGATGACTCTATAAGATTATGTCTTTTCCAACGAACTCTTACGGGTTCGGAAGCTAAATGGTACATCGAGTTACCACGAGGTTTCTTCACTGACTTCAATACTCTAGCCATGGCCTTCTTAACACATTATTAACTGCCTATACATTACGAGACACAAACTAAAATCTTGATTTCTTTTAACCAATCCTCTTCCACCCACATTTCTGATCATATTCATGAATGGAGGAGGAGAATACGTTTGATCAAAGTTCCCCTTCCTGACCAGTTGTTAGCCGAGTGGTTTACTAAATCACTTATTGGTCCTATAGCCCGTGACATGGCCATGGGTGGTTTTTGTTGGACAACTGAGAGGGGAGTGAATCAATTGTCACCGTGCTTAAACAATTATGCTTCTTTTAAAATATTTACAAGGCACTCAATGATGATCACAATAATGCAAGGAAATGAACAATGGCACATTCGACATCATTCACATATATGAGAAACACAGAGACAAATATTTCCCAAAGAAACCCATACCGAGTAAAAACCTCTTCTTCTTTATATGATAAGTATTATTTACATTCTTTACATTATCATACAATTGAGCACCAACTCATTGTGAGGCTACAACCTCTGTTTTGCAAGCTGCAACTTGCTGAGAGCACCAACTCTCTGTTTTTCTCTAGCACCACTAGAAGGAAGCACCAAATCCCTGGTTTCTCTAGCACCAACTAGAAGGAAGCACCAACTCCCTGGTTTCTCTAGTACCAACTAGAAGGAAGCACAAACTCCTTATGTTCAAGCCCCCACTTGAACCTCTGAGGACACCAGTCCTCCCTAGCACCTCCCAACCACCCTGGATTATGAATATGAAACACTGAAACCTATTACAATGATATAGTGTTCAATAGCAACTTACCAGTCTCATCACTGTTCTGCAAGATTTTGCTACTCAGACTTCCTTGCTGTCTTCCAGCATGCATCCACTGCCCATTCTGTTCTTCTACTTTTATGCTATGTGCGCCATGTCCATTTGCTGCACAGTTCTTCTTATGTTCTTTTCAGCTACCGCACTTTGATCCTTCTTCATGCATGAATCACCTTCAACAACATCCATAGCAATTCCAGCAACAACAACAACCCCATCTCTTCTCTGTACTGTGTATTTATAGCTTTTGTGCACCTTGTGCATGCAATGCGCGCAATACCTCTTTATACTCACACCGTGCCAATATACTCCACAACTCGAGTGCTTTGTCTGATCATCATCGTGACTCTTCATCTTCTCTGGTTGTTTTTCCACTCGTTCAACATCACTGTATGTTATGCTGAGATTCCTCAGCCTCTTTGGCAGTTGAGACTCTTCGTCTACTTTGTGACAGTCGAGCTCACCTTCTCTGTTAAGGTTACAAGCTTCAATGCTCATCCAACTGTCAATCACCTCCATGAGCATCTTCATCCCTCTTGAAGATTCCCAGAGACTCTTCATCTCCTCTGTCAATCACCCCGAAGTGTCTTCGAGTCCTCTGGCAGAAACAATTAATGGTTTCTGGCAGTTACACTATGACGTGCAACAATAGACCTTCGATTATGATCAGATTCACCTACATCATTGGATTTACTCTGATGGGTTCTTGTGTTATTTACTCGTTTCACACTTTCACAATTCGGAGATTCTGCGATGAGACATCTTGAGTCTCCATGTCACGAGTTCCAAAACTCCAAAACAAAGTTTTTCTACGCTGGCTCCTTCCTTTATATGACCACGGCTATGACCAAGCACTTATGCATAAAGCGCTTTCACGATTTCGCATTTTGTGAATCTGAAGATGAGGCATCTCGACTCTCCAAGTTGCAATCCCTGAAACCTGAGATGGAGCTGAGATCAATGGTCCACGATCTCGATGAATCTACGGTCCAGATCTCATTGTGAATTCGCATCTCGCGATTCCTTTGATGGAGGTCCTTGTCACTCCACGTTGTGATAGGCGAAACTCCAAAATTAAGCTTAGATCAACAGTCCACGATTTTGATGAGTCTATAGTCCATATCTCATCGTGAATTCGCATCTCGCGATTCCTTCAATGGAGGTCCTTGTCACTCCAAGTTGCGATAGGCGAAACTCCGAAATGGAGTCGACGGTCCAGATCACAACTTGATCTGATGGCTGTGATTAAATCGCGATTTTGCATATCGCAATTTCAATGGTCATATTTCTTGCCTCTCCAAGTCGCGAGTCGCGAAACTCCGAAATGGAGTCGGCGGTCCAGATCACACCTTGATCTGACGGTTGCGATTAAATCGTGATTTCGCATATCGCTATTTCAATGGTCATATTTCTTGCCTCTCCAAGTCGCAAGTCACGAAACTCCGAAATGGAGTTGACGATCCAAATCACACCTTGATCTGACGGCTACGATTAAGTCATGATTTCACATATCATGATTTCAATAGTCATATTTCTTGCCTCTCCAAGTCGCGATTCGTGAAACTCTGAAATGGTGTGGGATCAACAGTCTCGATCAACACTTGATCTGACGGTCATCAGGAATTGTAAATGGAAGCCAACGATCATAAATGTTGCTTTTCCTCCCAAGCTTACTTTGTTCCTCTTATTCTAATCTTTCCATCGATGATCTGCCAACAATCCTCTGCACTATCTCTTCTGAGCTTATTCAAATCTTCTCTGCAACGTCTTCTCATAATGCCCATCTATTACATACTTTCTGTACTCATGTCATCTTCACTGTTGTACTTTCCATCAATGACAAGTATACAAGTATGCGTTGTCTGTTAAATATTTTCCAACATTCTCCCCCTTTGGCATTGATGGCAACACAAGCACCCACATGCATTCGGACTCTCCTCCTGGACTGTTTTCTCCCCCTTTGACATCAATGTCAAAGAAGAAACATGCTCCCCCTGAGCTGTCGCAAAACATACTCCCCCTATCAACTATGAGCATCTTGGAGATACACCAGATATTCAATAAGTACTCCCCCTGACCAGGTGACAGATTAGACACAAGAAATTATAACCCCCAACTTTTGACGAAGATATCCAAAAGGGGTTGTTGCTAATGGTTTTGTAAATATATCTGCAATCTGTTCTGTAGAAGGTATATAATTCAGTTGAACAATTTTGTTTGTAACTTGTTCTCTGAGAAAATGGTACTTTATTGGAATATGCTTAGTCTTGGAATGAATTATAGGATTCTTGGAGACACTAATGGCACTGGTGTTATCACAGTGAATTGGAATGGGATCAGTGTAAGTTACCTTCAAATCTGCAAGAGTTTATATCATCCATAAAATTTGTGTGCAGTAAGTAGCAGCAGCAATGTATTATGCCTATGTAGTTGATAATGAAATGGATCCTTGCTTTTTACTATGCCATGCAACTAATGAGTCACCCAGAAAGAATGCTCCTCCACTGGTGCTTTTTCTCTCATCAACACAGTTTGTCCAATCCGCATCTGAATAAGAAATTAACTGGAAATTCTGATTTCTAGGATACCACAGACCATAAGTCATTATTCCCTTCAAGTATTTAAATATCCTTTTGACAGCTACCAAATGACTTTGTTTAGGAGCAGAATGATAACGGACTACCATTCCAACAACTTGCATTATATCATGATCGGATGCTGTGATTTACAAAAGACTGCCTATCATAGAGCGATATGTCCTTTGATCAACATTAGGTGAGATATCATCTTTACTCATCTTGCAACCAACCACCATAGGTGTGCAAACTGGAGAGGAATCTTCCATCTGAAATTTCTTCAACATCTCTTTCAAATATTTTTCTTGAGAAATAAATATTCCTGCAGAACTTTGTTTTACTTGTAAGCCAAGAAAATATGAC
>JZKD02S1628931.1:85617-97594 GCA_000966675.3 Picea glauca
TCCCAGACATCTGCACCTAACGACATTATGTAGGTTCTCATTCTAACTTTCCAGAAGGCAAAGTTTGTTCCATTGAGCAGAGGGGCCTTATTGGTTGAATTTCCTTCATGGCTTGACATGTTTAAACTCTAGGATCTACCCTTTGATGAAAGGGGCTGGCTCTGAATCCAATTGTTGGACAACTGAGAGGGGGGTGAATCAGTTGTCACCATGCTTAAACAATTATGCTTCTTTTAAAATATTTACAAGGCACTCAATGATGATCACAATAATGCAGGGAAATGAACAATGGCACATTTAGCATCAATCACATATACGAGAAACACAGAGACAGATATTTCCCAAGGAAACCCATACAGGGTAAAAACCTCTTCTTCTTTATATGATAAGTATTATTTACATTCTTTACATTATCATACAAATGAGCACCAACTCATTGTGAGGCTACAACCTCTATTTTGCAAGCTGCAACTTGCTGAGAGAACCAACTCTCTGTTTTTCTCTAGCACCCATTATAAGGAAGCACCAACTCCCTGGTTTCTCTAGCACCAACTAGAAGGAAGCACCAACTCCCTAGTTTCTCTAGTACCAACTAGAAGGAAGCACCAACTCCTTATGTTCAAGCCCCCACTTGAACCTCTAAGGACACTAGTCCTCCCTAGCACCTCCCAACCACCCTGGATTATGAATATGAAATACTGAAACCTATTACAGTGATATAGTGTTCAATAACAGCTTACTAGTCTCATCACTATTCTGCAAGATTTTGCTACTCAGACTTCCTCGTTGTCTTCCAACATGCATCCACTGCCCATTCTGTTCTTCTGCTTTTATGCTCTGTACACCATGTCCATTCGCTGCATAGTTCTTCTTCTATTCTTTTCAGCTACTGCACTCTGATCCTTCTTCATGCATGAATCACCTTCAACAACATCCACAACAATTCCAGCAACAACAACAACCCCATCTCTTCTCTGTACTGTGTATTTATATCTTTCGTGCACTTTGTGCATGTAATGCGCGCAATACCTCTGCATACTCACACTATGCTGATATACTCTACAAATCGAGTTCTCTATCTGATCATCATCGTGACTCTTCAGCTTATCTGGTCGTTTTTCCACTCGTTCAGCATCACTGTATGTTATGTTGAGATTCCTCAACCTCTCTGGAAGTTGAGACTCTTCGTCTACTCTGTGACAGTCGAGCTCACCTTCTCTGTTAAGGTTACAAGCTTCAATGTTCATCCAGCTGTCAATCACCTCCATGATCATCTTCATCCCTCTTGAATATTCCCAGAGACTCTTCATCTCCTCTATCAATCACCCCGAAGTGTCTTCGAGTCCTCTGGCAGAAACCATCAGTGGTTTCTAGAAGCTACACTATGACGTGCAATAGTATCCCTTCGATTATGCTCAGATTCACCTGCATCGTTGGATTTACTCTGATGGGTTCTCGTGTTATTTACCCATTTTTCACTTTCGCAATTCAGAGATTCTGCGCTGAGACATCTTGAGTCTCCATGTCACAAGTTCTGAAACTCTGAAATAGAGTTTTTCTTCGCTAGCTCCTTCCTTTATATGACCACGGCTATGACCAAGCTTTTATTCATAAAGAGCTTTCATGATTTCACATTTCTTGAATCTGGAGATGAGGCATCTCGACTCTCCAAGTCGTAATCCCCAAAACCCCGAGATGGAGCTGAGATGAACGGTCCACGATCTCGATGAATCTACGGTCCAGATCTCATCTTGAATTCGCATCTCGTGATTCGTTCGATGGAGGTCCTTGTCACTCCAAGTTGCGATAAGAAAAACTCTAAAATGAAGTTTAGATCAATGTTCCATGATTTTGATGAGTCTACGGTCCATATCTCATCGTGAATTCGCATCTCGCGATTCCTTCGATGGAGGTCCTTGCACTCCAAGTTGCGATAGGCAAAACTCTGAAATGAAGTTTAGATCAATGGTCCACGATTTCGATGAGTCTATGGTCTAGATCTCATCATGAATTCACATCTTTCGATTCCTTCAATGGAGGTCCTTGTCACTCCAATTTGAGATAGGCGAAACTCCGAAATGGAGTCGACGGTACAGATAACACCTTGATCTGATGGCTGTGATTAAATCACGATTTCGCATATCAAGATTTCAATGGTCATATTTCTTGCCTCTCCAAGTCGTGAGTCGTGAAACTCTGAAATGGATTTGATGGTCTAGATCACACCTTGATTTGATAGCTGCGATTAAATCGCGATTTCGCATATCACAATTTCAATGGTCATATTTCTTGCCTCTCCAAGTCGCGAGTCGTGAATCTCCGAAATGGAGTCAACGGTCCAGATCACACCTTGATCTGATGGCTGTGATTAAGTCACGATTTCACATATCGCGATTTCAATGGTCATATTTCTTGCCTCTCCAAGTCATGAGTCACAAAACTATGAAATGGTGTGGGATCAACAGTCTTGATGAACACTTGATCTGACGGTCATCGGGAATTGTAAATGGAATCCAACGATCAGAAATGATGCTTCTCCTCCCAATCTTACTTTGTTCCGCTTATTCTGATCTTGCCATCAATGATCTACCAACAATCCTCTGCACTATCTCTTCTGAGCTTATTCGAATCTTCTCTGCAGCGTTTTCTCATAATGCCCATCTATTACATACTTTATGTACTCATGTCATCTTCACTATTGTACTTTCCATCAATGAAAAGTATACAAGTATGCGTTGTATATTAAATATTTTCCAACAGTTTTTTCACTAAAGAACATGCGATTAGTCGTGCTCGGTACTTAGATCTCATTTATTCGCAAATGGGCACCTTGCATGACTTAATCCCCGATGCTCCTCATCCGTCTACGAATCCTACCCCTACACCTCTAGTAGCTTCTCATGTTGTTGATGGTGTGATTGGCATTTTCCACGCTGAGACTCAGTCTAAACAGGCCAGTCACACCAATCCAAAATATACTTCCACTACTATACAGAATACTCCTAACCCAACTTCTTCCCCCGGTAAAACCTATGACGTTAATTCAGTTCATTCTACACCTACAGGAAAAAATCAAAATAAAAAGAAAGGGAAGGGTATGAATAAGGAGGATAAAAATAATAATCCACAATCTAAAAAAACAAAATCCCAACCTACTAATGATAAGGACAAATGCAAGCCTTGTTATCCTTGCCTTATCTATGGTGATGATCACTACATGAAAGATTTTCCATGACGTGTCGAAGTTACTAAGTTCCTGCAAGGGACTAGTACATATTCTACTACTGTCGTTTTGTCACAGCCTTTCCCTTCTCAATAGTAGGCCCAATTGGTCACTCATGACCAACCCTCTCCCTCTACCATGTCTTATTTTCTTATGTGCACTGATGACTCAAAAAAGAACTATGTTGTAGTCGTAACTCGAACCAAAGATTATTCTTCTTCTAAGGAAAAAGTGGATGATACACCACCTCCGTTGGTCCAACCTCCTCCACTAGCTTCACCTCCAAATGGTCCTCTTCATCTCGAAAGACTGGGCCTAGATACAGTCTCCCAAGGGTGTTGTTTGAAAGTCGTCTTTTAATCCTCATGCACGTGCTGCCCAGAACTACAACATTGTAGAAGATCTGACACAAGCACCCTCTGCGATGTCGACTCTCAAATTCCTTCAAAGTTTTCCTACTCAACAGAAGGTGTTGTTGAAGGCCATTGGTGGAATTGATTCTACTGATACCAATTTGAGAATATTTGATTTGGAAGATCATATTCCAAGGCTTCCTCCTCAGTTAGCATTTCAAATCCAAGTTATTGTGGAAAACAAGAATATTTGTCGCACTGTTATTGACGAAGGAGCCTTGAATTGCGTTATTTATATTACTTGTTGGAAATCCATTGGCTCTCCCACCCTCACCCAGTCACACAATACACTTAAAGCTTTTAATGGTATAGGATTCAAACCTTATGGTGTTCTTTCTTCGTTGTCTATTATGTTAGAAATAAAATCGGTTAACGTCGAGGTTGAGGTCTTTGATGCACCTCTTGATTACAACCTTTTACTTGGCCGTAGCTGGATTGATTCCATGCACATAGTTTTTTCTACCCTTTTTCGTGTGTTATGTTTCCCGCACTAAGGAAAGGTCGCTATTGTATATCAATTGGCCTTATTTAACTCTGATTCATGTACTAGCAACGTCTCATTTATTTCAAAAACACCTCTGGGATATGAGCATGTTGGTGTGGGTCTTCTCAAAGATTCCATGTTGATGGGTACTTTCCCCATTCCTCCACCCAATATTCCCTCTCCTTTTTTCGCCTCGATCAATATGATCTCGACTAATGTTAGTGAAACCCCTGAGTCTTGTGACTCGTGGATAGTACCTGACCCTAGTAATTTCCATCATTACGGTAACATCATGCCTTTAAGTCCGATCAAATTGGATTATCAAGCCATTGAATCGACAACTCCTTCTCTTCCCTCTCTCTGTGATATGTCTCCTGATCCATTTCATGTGATATTTCTTACTGATGAGATGATCATGACGTTCATGTCTTTGGAAGACACCTCGTGGGATAATGGGCATCATCGTTCTATCCTCTTCTTGGAACCCGAGACCATATAGAGTTATCAACAGATTTTGACACCGTCTACTGTCATTGTTATTGCCTCTGTTCCTAAACCTACACACTATTGAGTTGAGAAAAAGGTACAAATATCCTTCTTATTACCATGGTTTATTATATATTCTTGATTGATTTTTCTATTAATTAGAAGTAATTAGGAAAGAAAATGATTAAAAAGTATTCTAGAAACGTTGTTGAGTGATATTAGATAATATCTGAATTTCGGTTTGAATTGTTTGATTTTATTGCAAAAAATGGACAAGTGTTGTTACTTCAAGATAATTAAAGAGATCCTGAAGATACATAAGCCATTAAAGATTGAAGGAACCAAGCACAAAGTAGTTTGGGGAAATATTGACTCTGTATTTTGTAATTTTTATAAATAGTAAAATCAATCCTAAGGATCTCTCGATCCTCAGAATAGCTTAATTTATCCATGTCATTGTAATATATAGAGGGTGATGAAAAATAAAGAGACATCCAAGAAATTCAATCAAACATTCATATCTCTGAATTACTCTGTACAAGCAGTCCATTGTAAATTATTTACCAGTTATGGAATTAATCAAAGCCTTGAGCGTTTTAATCATCCTTGCGTACTGCGTTTTTAGCAACAATACCTTCTGAATACCGTGGGCCCAGTCAGAAGGAGTTACTATCTCATTTTTAATCGTATCAATTCTATTTCAGTTCTATAATTTAAATTTCTTTGCAACAGTTAAGATAAATTTGTGAGTGTTTTGATGCTTCTATGAATTAGTTATGTTGTTCAATTACAGAGGATAGATATTTCATTTGAAGATTATCGACTGTTGTTCCATTTCCAATTACTGCTAGTTTATTTCCTTTCATTTCCACATACGCTGTTCTTTTTATCAAATTTGCATTTGTTGTTCCTTTCACTTAAATTTGCATTTGTTGTTCCTTCTCAATTTTACAATACTTAGTTGTTCTTTTCTAGCAGGTTAGATAATCATTAATAGATTGATTTATTAAAGCGTTTTCATAGATTAAATTATTGTTTCTTAGCTAGTTGAATTCAACAAATTGATTAATTCCTTTGATTCCCAGTGTGTTATTGATCATATTACAATTTTGTTGAGTGAGTTATCTGTTTCATTTTCAGAGTTTTTTATAAATAAGTTTGATTATTACAGTAATTTAGATAGACTCAAATTTGATTTCATGAAATTATCTACACGATTTAAACCTCTACAACTATTTGCATAGACTTTGCTGACATTCTTGAAAGAGAAGACAAATCCTCAGTTGATAAATTAATGTCATACTAAGGTTGTCTTTAAGACATATTTAGAGCCCAACATTTTGGCACCATTGTTGGGGACAATTTCAAAGATAGCATAGGTTTCATCTTTGGAGGATGAGGTATTGAAAATGAAAGGTAAGAACCTACATAGGAAATAAGTAAAATGCTTGTGCCAACACCTGCCTTCAGCTAGTGCATTGAGGTTATATAGGTGCATATAATTTGTGTTTGTGTGTCTGACTAAGAAGAAAGAACCTGAAAAACAAAAACCCCCACCAAAAACTACAAAATCCCAAGGTCCGGTGCCCCCTGGAAGAAGCACTTTCATAGGCGAAATCATCCGAAAAGATGAATCTCAAGCCTCAGTTGGACCTCTAAAAGGTTCTACCTGAATCTCTCAATCAACAAATTCACCAACTGCAACTCATGCTAAGGTTCATAGCAAAACTGAAGGGACGGAACAAAGATTCCAAAATACATATACTCTACCTCTCATCCCTTTAGTCGAGGGAAATTATTGTAATTTGAAAGAAGGAGAAGGGGAGACCAGTGGGGTTGCTGAAGCAAACCCACCACCACCACCTGACCCTGGATCTCCTATGATTCTAATAGGAGAAGGTACACCTGAAATCCCAGATAGAGGTAGAGCGATTAAAACTACTAGGGGACCAAGTAATCAACCACCTCAAATAGAACACCTAGACCAAGGAATCCCTTAAGGCTATTGGCATATTTTCGACCAAATGGCATAGAAAAATCCACTACAACCACATACTTCTACTTTGGAATATCCTATAGTTGATTCGGTTTCTAATGCCCCAATGAAATCTATTCCATTACAAAATCTTCCAACCTTCAATGGATTAATCTCAGAAGATACTGACGTGTTCTTATTTGAGTTTGATGTCGTGTGTAGAGGTTATGACTACACCTCTGAACCCCATAAAATAAAGCTATTTCCTTGCACCCTAAAAGGAGCATCTTTACGATGGTTTATGGGATTAGGAGGAGGAAATATAAACTCCTGGGATGAAATGAAAAAGGCCTTCGTTATGAAATATCAAGACTATTGTAGAACTAGGGATCTAAAAGACGAAATATTCCAAATGACTGCAAAAGAAAATGACATACTAGAAGAATATGTTGAAAGGTTTCAATATAAATTGCAGAGATCACCTTACGGTACACTAGTAGGTGAGGTACTTAAAGCCACTCCGATAAAAGGTTTCGAAGGACGAATGGGTATACAAATTGAATTTAATGGGAAAAGGTGATATTTATCAAGAAACTTATGATAACGTTATCCAATTGTGCATCAGGTTCTCACGTGGTAGTACATGAACTAGATCGGGAATACAGGCTCCCCTCACCAGAAATAACAACATTACTAGTGAGGGTTTCACCCAAGAAGAAGTTGGTAATCTTCTAGAAAATTTTAAAACAAACATTTTAAGTACTCTGACTACACAATTAGATGTTCTATAGGTTAAACAGAAGCAGGTAGAAGTAGAGAAATCGTTGGCCATATTTTTTCCATGATGCAGAAGGAAACATGGTTCGAGGGAGTGTCCCTTAGATGTGGTTCGGATTTGTGCCATCTGTGCCAAAGACCATGCGAAAGAACAATGTACATCACTCTTAGGACTAAAATTCGTCTTTAAAGAAGTAGAAGAGGAAACAAAACCAATATATCTGATGGCTCAACGTCGCCAATGGCAGGCTCAACCCCTAGGTACGTAACAAGATCCTTCCTCTTTATTTTCTAGGCAGTATAATCAACAACATAATTCTAGAAACACATGGCAGGGCCAACCATTTGCTAACCCCACCTGGCAGTCCTAGCAATATCCTACAGCACCTTGGCCAAATAAACCAACTGCAAATCCCACCTAGCCTAACTTTCCATACCCTACCCCATTTTGGTAGAATTCAAATAATAACCCTTATCCTTCACAGTGGACTAACACAACTGCCCAAGCCCCCAATTGGAATCAAATTGTGTAGTCAGAGTACTTAAAATGTTTGTTTTAAAATTTTCTAGAAGATTACCAACTTCTGCTTGGGTGAAACCCTCACTAGTAATGTTGTTATTTCTGGTGAGGGGAGCTTGTATTCTCGATCTAGTTCATGTACTACCACATGAGCACCTGATGCACAATTGTATAACGTTATCATAAGTTTCTTGATAAATATCACCTTTTCCCATTAAATTCAATTTGTCTACCCATTCATCCTTCATACCTTTTATCAGAGTGGCTTTAAGTACCTCACCTACTAGTGTACCGTAAGGTGATCTCTGCAATTTATATTGAACCTTTCAACATATTCTTCTAGTATGTCATTTTCTTTTGCAGTCATTTGAAAGATTTCGTCTTTTAGATCCCTAGTTCTACAATAGTCTTGATATTTCATAAGGAAGGCATTTTTCATTTCATCCCAAGAGTTTATATTTCCTCCTCCTAATCCCATAAACCATCATAAAGATGCTCCTTTTAGGGTGGAAGGAAATAGCTTTATTTTATGGGGTTCAGAGGTGTAGTCATTGTTGTAGGAAAATCTTCCTGTGGACAGGTAGATTGCCTCAAAGAGCCAGACCTTAACTCTAAGACAAAAAATGCTTAATGTGGACACTGACTTCCTTTCTGATCTACACAAAATGATACATGAGAAGGAAGGATGATAGAGGTACCTTTTAATCGACGTTTGTCCCTGCATGCTCCAAATCGAGTTCTGAACTCTCGCTCCTCGCTGAGTCCTATAGACAAACAAAGTACGATCGCTTCCTACTCTGTTGATGTTAGCTTGAAAACAGATCTATCTATCAATGATAAGTTCATGTAAAATCAGACACAAACTAGAAAGAAACAGGTCAAGTGTGTCATATTAATGAGAATAATGACAGCAGTACTTACAATCGTAGATGCGAATGCGACAGCTTCGTCAAGTCCCCTTCGTCTAACCCTTGCTCGGCAGATCCACAACCTGGATGGCAGCAGCTTCACTGATCACTCTCCTTCAACTGACTGTGTGTTTCCTATGAGATCATAGGTTTCATGCTAGCAATTCTTCCTCCTTTTTCACCATCATAGAGCCTGCTTATATAGGTTAAGAGGAGCTTAACTTCTTGAGTTATCTTTAGAACAAGTTGAGGAATTCTCTCCTTGGATCAGGGATCTCCTGATGGAACCAAGAATTCGAATGCAAATACCTTCTAAACTTGAAATATCCTCCCCTTATTCTCCTCAACGGGCCAACTACTGCCTCAGATTAGGTAGCACTCCCTCAAAAGGGGCATCAGGGCGCTATAACGCTCCCTAGGAAGCTTGAGGGGGGCGCTAGCGCTTCAAATATGGATAGTGCTCCTCTTGA
Source organism: Picea glauca (assembly GCA_000966675.3). Lineage (NCBI taxonomy): Eukaryota > Viridiplantae > Streptophyta > Pinopsida > Pinales > Pinaceae > Picea > Picea glauca. The sequence continues at coordinate 94,874 of JZKD02S1628931.1, forward strand.
GGGGCAGAGAAGCGTTATAACGCTCCCTGAAACCTTATAGGGGAGCGCCAGTGCTCCTAAGGCTGATCTAGGGGAGGGCTCCCCTTAAAAACCTTGGTTTAAGAGCTCTTCTCAGGTGATAAAAGTTCCTTGATTCCAGTTAATCATTCTTCCTCCTCCAAGCCAAGTGTCTGAGCTATTATAGGTGTCTCTTTGGTGTCATCACCATGACAATATGCTTTGTTTGATGTTTGTGACACTTGTGAATGACATGCGACAATCGAGAGGATCATGCGACACTTACGACACTTATCAAAGTGAGCAATATTGAGGTGTAACAGAATGCCCCCCAAAGTATGAAGTTAGAAGATGCGAACTGATAACTGAAATGATTTGTAGACGTTCAAGAAAGGGTATAGACTTAGAGAACTTGATGGAAGCTGCACACAAACATCCAACAAATATCATAACATATTTCAAAACCCAAGGCTGGCATACCTATGCTTGGGTGATCAAGACTTGCAAGATATGGCCGCCACAAAATACACTGCGAATCCATAATTGTATTGATAAAAAGGTATAGCCACCAAAGATACAATGTGGATCTATACTCTGATGACTCAGGCTGATCGTAGCCATAAAGAATACACAATGGATCTACGGGATGACAAGACATAACCACGACCAATATAAAGTGGATCTATGTAACAATGTATGTGTCATTTGTCCAATAGAATTTCCTTCGCAACCTAGGCAAAGCATGTATCAGAATGACGACTTAACCCAGGGTCTTCTTACCAATCCCAATATGGTACAAATCTAACCATGTGAATAGATGTCCTGATGTCGAACATGGTAGAAACCACTTGATTACCGGTCAATAGCGTGAACTGTTAACAAGTGCGAGGGAGATCACCATTAATGCCAATGATTCCCAAGGTACCCTAGTACATTCTGTCGAATGTGAATAGATGAGCTGAAGTCGAACATCCGTGGAATCATTCGATCAGAGGTCAATGATGTAAACCTACTATCGAATGTGAGGAGGCCTGCCATTGAGGCATGTAGGTCCCAAAGTACTAACTGGTTTCTAAGCCTAATTCGTGGATAATGTGTTGGAGTCGACAGGAATAGACTCGTCGAGGGAGGGCCTTGATGTATCCCCCATCAACAACATGAAATGGATATAGAGATGTAATTGGTATATCAAAAGAACATGGACTGACATGGGTTTTGTGGCAAGATATTTGGGATGGATGACTCTCGAGGTGGATACTTCCCTTAGAACACTGAGGCACAATAGAAAAACATGGCATGGACTAAAACTATGCAGTGGATGATGTGACTTGCGTCGGGTGACCCAAAGGAGTGAAAGGAACTCAAAGGATTGGCTCAGCGCAGAGGTTCAGCAGATTATGATGTATGCAAATGACAAAGTGTCATGTTCAAGGGCGACTCTAAGAATTGCTGGATAATGTTCTCAAGAGACTGCTTGGCTTTCTCCTTTCAATTTTTTCCCCCATCCAGATAGACGAGTACCTCTTTTTGATTTAATGAGCTCAAGGAGGATAACACATGCTCGATATAACTCACCTTCAGTAAGTTCCTCTTCCTTTTTTTAACGAACTAGAAGAAGTAAGGGTTCGGTCCCATATGGGCCTATTGATGTGTGCTTTAACGAGTCCAAAGACAGAAAACTCGAAGGTTTTTTGGGATTATAGAGTTTGGAAAAACACTTAAAAGAGAACTCTCTCAGTTCCTTTTTCGTACAGTAGTCTAATGAGACCGAAAAAGAGAGAAACTATCGCTCGAAAGATACCCTTTCTGACCTTTTAACGAGTGTGAAAGGAAGCAAGATCACTCGACAATCTTTTCATATTTAGAGAGTCTGAAAATGGTTTAAAGATGACTCCAAGGGGGTTCATTTTTCGTGTGTTCATATATCCATACGGGTCCAAAAAAGAGATAAAACTTTACCCAGTTGCGTTCTCATATTGTCGAGCTCGAGAACGAACTAAGACTATGCTCATAAGTGTGACAAGGTAAATAATCCATCAGGACTGCCAAGAAACCTGTGACGCCAAAACTACAAACTAGGGGTTTAGTGAGGCCATGATATTGTTAGAGAAACCCATAAATGACCATACCTTATAAAAAATGGACATGTATAAATAACAATACAATGAAAATTCCATTTACCATTTCATTTTGCACAAGGATTTTGGTAGTGGAGATTCTCATTTTGAAGCGGATCTTGTTTTGCTCGCTGTCGGAGCTACGGTTGACCGTTTTCCTTGCCGTTCGGACTAGGTAGAACTTCATTTCTCCTTCTTTCAATTACATGGTTTAATATTCATTTTCATAACATCATTTATTTTAAAATATGAAGCCCTAGTTTTCCGCAAATAGAACCAAATCGACCTCTTTAAAAAATGGTGAGAAAAGGGGATTCTTTCTACAAAAACGTTCTAGAAAAGGATGGCTAAGATGCCAACGCCTCAATAGTTAATGGGATGGGTCGTTTTTGGTAAGGAATCCATGAGAAAACCCCCACGCATGCCCACGCAACCATAAAGAAATCGTTTGCATTTAAAAATGTTTCGTTGTTATATGATAGATGTTAAATGGCTAAGAGAGTGCATGGTGATTGTAAAAGAGGGTGTGGTCACTTTAAATGATGTGGGCGTTTAGATTTAATATTTTAACTTGCTTTTGAAAATTGCCGAAATTTCCAAAATGTGG
>JZKD02S1628931.1:97674-149529 GCA_000966675.3 Picea glauca
TATCTGCCTTGTGGAGTCCCCGCACACGTGCCACATTGCGAGCTTGTGGTTTACTCAAATTCTTCAAGTTGCAAAAAATGAAGAAAGAGGTTTTATTGCTTGAGCATATGATCGGCCTATGGGATGTTGCAGAGAAAGGATTCTGAATTGGCACATAGCTTTTAACCATTGAGTTAGAAGACGTGTATTTTTTGACTAGCCTCTCGAAAAGAGGGGTCCCCATATCTTTTTCCAGGCAGAGGGCACTACCTGAACAAGTGGACGTGTATCTGGCACGCCATTGTATCCCAGGAGCAAGACTGGTAGGGGGTAGGATCCCTATCAAGGATATCCAAGAGCTACCCCTCTGGTCTATACTGTTTGCCATCACGAGTGTGATAGGTAGTACTAGCACGCATCTGGCATCAAGATCGCAAGTGGCTTATGGTGTTCAGTGTTTGGAACCAACACTGTTCAACTGGAGTGCAGGGTTCCTTCGAAATGTGAAGGAACAAGTTTCACGGTGTCGAATGGGACATAAGTAGTTCGGCTATGGCTCATTTCTAGTTTCATTTTTTATAGAGTGCATCCCTCAGATGCAGCCTCAGATAGCACTGGCAGTGCGACCAGTGGACGAACCAAGGATGGAGAGGTGGACCAGTCTGTCTTCGAGGCTAGTAGCGGAGTCAGAGTTCTGTTTCACTGGTGATTTCTTTGCCTAGCTGAGACGACAATATCTCTGGATAGAGGACTTCCCGTATGCTGAGGTAGATTTCCGCAGGAGCATGGATTTGATTTTACCCGCGGGGGAAGACTGGGATGTGTCAGGTAAAAGACTAAGCCATACCTTGTCTAGTTTTTGTCTTTTAAAGTTTTTTGATGTATATTTATTTTTTTGGGGTACATAGAAGAGTTTTTAACAGATGTATTGTTTTCAACATGTAGACAAGGGAGCAGTGCGCCTGGCCGATATACCGATACCAGGACGTCGCGGGGGCGTCCCGGTTGCAGCAGATCTGGTAGTACCAGTGATAGGTCTCCGGGAGGTTGAAAGAAACCTCCAAGGCCTTACAATGGGCATTCTTCCTCTGTGGAGGGGAGAAGTGCCTTTATATTTACAGAGGCACACTGTGGGAGTACCAGAGAATATCAATTCTCTACTGAGGTGTGTAGTGCACGCGGTGATGTGTTACTCGCAGCACAATGTAGTGCAGAGAGATTAGAGTCTCTCTGGTGATCATTTTGTATGCCTTGTCAGGCGGTGTTGTAGGGGTTTAGAGACCCAACATTTTTCTCTTCTACATACTTTTTTATGTAATCAAAAACATTTCAGTCACGCCATATATCTATATATATACAATTTCGAGTTTTTACAGTGCCAATGATTTGTATATGATGATGTCTGTGATGTGTTTTAATTTACATGTAATGTACAATTTTGCTTTCCTTAAATCTTATATGGGGGAAAGATACCGATCCATGATGTAATTAGCTAATGAATCTGAAACACTATTAAGTTCTCTTGGAATGTGTCTAAATTCAATGTAATCGAGCATTCGTTCAAGGCGGCGAACTTCTAGGTGGAGACATAGCAGGATAGGACTACGGACGGCGTAGATATGGTTGAGTTGATAAACCACGAGTTGGGAGTCTAAATAAACAATGATACGATAGATACCTAGGGAGGAGGCTTGGGTCAACAGTCCGATGACAACATGATATTCTTCCATATTGTTGGTTGTTGGTCCTAAGTAGATACCTCCTGAACTCACCACCTCATCAAATTGGTAGATAACCCATTCTGCCGAAGCAATGTTTCGGGTATGTCATCTAGCGCCATCCACGAACCCAAAAAATATAGGAAAGGAAGACGTCATCTGTGCATGAAAACACAAGCACAATCATGAGTGGCAAGGGTAAAGACTCGAGCACGTGAAAGAAATAGACACACCAAACTAAAATACAATAATGTACAAAGTACATATGCTAGGTGATCTAGGCATAGTACTTTTTAAGGTAAAGCCCATTCCGGGGCTCTCCTAGGGAAATTCCATCATGATCTACTAATTCGTAGGCACCTCTATGTAGGACACACTTCACGATGTAAGGACCATGGAACAGAGGTTCTAACTTGCCTGTTCCCAATTTATCATGAGCTTGGTCGTAAACGAGGACCAAGTCTCCTTCTGCAAAAGTCCGAGGGTGGACGGATTTGTCGTATTGACTCTTAATTTGTTTTTGATATGCCTCATTAACGAGAGCAGCATCACGACGTGTTTCATCCAGCTTGGATAGATACAAGAATCATTCTTCTTCAGCAGAAGTATGGGGCAGGAGTTCTACTTTAAGTTTGAGTGATGGAATCTCACACTTGATTGGTAGAACGGCTTCAATGCCATAGACCAACTGGAAAGGAGTGAATCCAGTTGAGGTTTTCACCGAAGTACGATAAGCCCAGAGAGAAGAGAAAAGTTGTAAATGCCACGATGTTTTGTTTGCCCCTACCATGCATTGGATCATGGTTTTTAGGACTTTGTTGATAGCCTCAACTTGTCCGTTGGCTTGAGGGTAGTAGGGGGATGAGTTTTCATGGCAAAAACCCAATTTGACGTGTAACTTGCTCATCATCTAGTTCTTGAAATGTGCACCATGATCAGTGATAATGGCACATGGTACACCAAAACGAGTTATGATGTGGTTGAAAAGGAACAGAGCTACAGTACGACCATCATTCAGGAAGGTAGGCATAGCCTTAGCCCATTTTGTGAAGTAGTCGACGGCGACGATGATGTAACCGTGGCCCCCGGCTGAGGTAGGCTTACACTGCATGAAATCGATACCCCATTTGGCAAAGGGGCCGATGGCGATAATAGGGTGTAGCGCAGTAGGGTGGGTGCGTGCCTTCTTGTTAAAGACTTGGCAGGGTGGGCATTTTTTGACAGCGTCGATGCAATATTTGAAAATCGAGGGCCAAAAGAAGCTGGCACGTAGGATTTTTTGGGCTGTGGCCATCCCAGAAAGGTGACGCCATAGGCACCAAGGTGACAATCTTTCAAAACGCGTTCAGCCTCCTCGTGAATCAGACATTGCCAAAGGATAGTGTCAATCCCACGGCGAGACAAAGTGTCACCGATGATGAGATAACGATGAGAGTGGTGACGAATGCGTCGACGCTCTTCGCGAGAAATGTTGGGCTGAAAACGTTGGGTTTGAAGGTAGAGGAGAATGTCTCCGTACCAAGGATCAGAGGTGTTGATGGGGAAGAGAGATTCATCGGGGAGAGAATATCTAGTTTCGATATCTTCATCGGCATGAGGGAGAGCACAGATGAGCTCGACAAACACTGGGGATTTTTTGGCTTTGGCCTTTGTAAACTCAAGATCGAATTCTTGAAGAATAACGATCCATTTTGAATATTTTCCCCCAAGTACTTGATGTGTCAAGATGTGGTACATGGGGTTGGAGTTTGCGATTATCGTGGTGGTGCGTAGTAAGATGTAATGGCGGAACCTCTGGACAGCGATGATGGCTGCCAGAGCCAGTTTCTCGACATGCGAATATCTGATTTCGGGTCCAGATAGATTCTTTCTCAGATAATAAATCACATGTTCTTCGTCGGTGGGGTCTTCTTGAACTAACACCATCGCAATGGTGGAAGTAGAGGCAGCCAAGTAAAGGATATAATCCTTTGTATATTTGGGGGGATGTAACAAAGGTGCATGGGTCAGAGCGTGCTTGAGAGCATCGAATGACCATTGGGCGGTGTCATCCCAGATGAAAGGGGTGTTCTTTTGCAGTAACCGCATAAATCCTTTAGTGATCTCAGCATAGTTGCAGATGAAACAACGAAGAAAGTTTTCTTTGCCTTGCAAACTTTGGAGTTGGGTTAAATTGGTAGGTGGGGGTAAGGCTAGGATGGCCTTAATATTTAAGGGATCCACCCTGATCCCGTCTTTGGAGACAATGAAACCAAGGAGTCAACCAGATTCGACAACAAAAATGCATTTGTGTGGGTTCAGACGAATACGGTAGAACCTACATCAAAGAAAAATTGCACGTAAGTGATCAATTTGATCGAATCAATTTAGCGAATGGGCGGGTAAATCATCGAGGTAAGGTTCTGCGATATGTTTGATGTCATGGAAAGCGTATGACATGGCCCACTGGAAAGTAGCACCAGCATTTTTAAGGCCAAAAGGTAGCTTTCGGTAGGCGAAAGTACCCCAAGGGCAAATGAAGGTTGTCTTATGTTGATCAGCAGGTAAGATTTCAATCTGGTTATATCCAGAAAAGCCATCCATGAAAGAGAAGATTACACTCCCTGTGCAATTATTGATGATTTGGTCGATGAAGGGTGTAGGGTAGTTGTCCTTGGGACAAGCTTTGTTGAGATCTCGATAGTCAATGCAAACACGGATGGTCCCTTGTTTCTTGGGAACCGAAACAAGGTTGGAGACCCATTCTGTCAAAGGGACGAGATAAATAAAGCCAGATTTTAGAAGTTTTTCAACTTCTTCCTTTATAGCTGTGATTTTCTTGGGATGAACTGGGTGAAGCTTTTATCGAACATGTTTCACATCAGGATAAGTTTTGATTTCATGCACAATGATTGAAGGGTCGATCCCGGGCATTTCCTCGTAGCTCCATGCGAAGACATCGCGGAATTCTTTAAACAAAGCGGTGTAAGAGACCACTTCTTCGGGTGTGCAATTAGTGCCAAGGTTAATGTTTTCCATGACACCTTCTTTGATCGAAATGTCAATAACGATCGTAGTAGAGATGTTACCCATATTCCCCTTGGAGAGGGTATCTTGTGTGAGGATAGGAGATTGTGGAGCATCGGTAACATCGGGAGGGGAGACAGAGTGTATGTCTCGGTGAATTTCTTCCAACGGTGGAAGAAAAGAGGATCGATGATGGTTATCATCACAAGGTAAATCGTTGATGCTGAGCATTTCCATAATCGATTCGTCAGAAGGAAAAATTTGGGAAATGTAATCGACGACAGATGATAGGGAATCCAACCATGAGGGCATCGAGTAGGCATCAGGTGCCAATAAATGTGGGTCGTTTAGAGAGGGAGAGGCAAATTGAATAGCTACGTATGCGGCCTCGGCTAGGCTAAGTGGCATGGTGTCACCGAGCACATCGAATTCCATAGGACTAGGTACAATCCAAGAATCAGATGATGCCAAGGATTGATAAGGCATAGTCGAGATCACATTGACGACGGCAATATGATGTGCGGTAGGTGGAAGTGGTGTAGGGAAAGTACCCATAAGGCTAGAATCTTTCAATAAGCCGACACAAATGCTTTCATACGTAGCTGGGTGGTCTCCCAAAAAGGGAATGTTGTTGGTGGCAGGGATGCGAGCTTCGGGTGCACAGAAATCAAGCTGATCGACGGTGACAATTTTGCCTTGATGGGGGAATTGTACACATTGAAACACCGACGAGGCGATGACAGTCATAGCATAGAACCAACTTCTTCTGAGTAGTAGGTTGTAATCGAGGGGGGCATCGACCACCTTGACATCAACGGTAACAGTTTTTCTGCCCAACTGAACGGCTAAGGATTGTAATAATCTGTGAGGATGAAAACCTCATCCATTGAAAGAACGTAACATCGTAGGGGATTTGTTAAGGGCAGGTGATTTTAAGCCTTTCCAACAAGCTAAGGACATGACACAAGTAGAGGCTTCCTCATCTAAGATAGTTCGATGGATTTGTTGATTGTGAACAACAACATCGATTTGAAAAGCTAACTGGTGGGAGAGTCACGTTTGATGATCATCCAGATTAAACGTGAGGTTGTTTGATGACTCGAGATCGAAAGCATCGATAGAAGCTAAGAGCGTTCTACATTGGCTGGGACAGTGTTGTAGAACTTCCAAGGCGGACATAGCACACGATGCTTGGGCCAAATATTCTACAATGTTGTAGTTTTGGGTAGCCCGTGAATTAGGATTGAAGGTAGATTTCCAGATGGTTCTCTTAGGAGGGCGTAAGATGGATTCAAAAGAAGGTTTCTCAATCTGAAGTGGCCCAGATGGAGGGCTAGTAGATGGAGGAGTAACACAGGATGGTAACGGGTCCGGGGCAGAACCATTAGCAGTCTTCAGTTTATTAGGTTTAACTGGTGTGTCATATGTTGCAGAGCGAGTGGTTAGATTAACCCCGTTGAACATATAAATGTGAGCACTTGTCGAGGCTTCATCATGGGGTGGGTTGGAACTGCCCCCTGTGGTGGGGGTTTGAGCAACCAAGGATTGCTGCTATGGAAAAGGATGAGTAAGCATAGCGGGTTGTGAATTTCCCTTGAAAAGCTTGGCCACTTCATTGCGATGTGGACATTCTCGGGTGTAGTTATCGTCACCACAAATGAGACATGGGAATTTCGATTTTCGTTGTGGTTGTTTTCCGGCAGCAAGGGTTTGCGGTTGATTTTTTGGTTGTTCGTTGTTATTGTTTCTCTTCGGTTTATTTCTCATTTTCTTATTGCCCCCAGATTGTTGTGAAGGGGTTGATTGGACCGCATTCAACTCAGAGACTTGAGTTTGAGAGGGGGTAGAAGAGGGTGCAGTCGAGCTGGGAGCAGCCGTCGAAGCGGGCCGTTGAATCGTTCCATTCGACTGGGTAGTAGATTGGGTTTTGACGGAGCCAATAACTCCATCCGCGTGGGAAGCAGCTGATGGTTTGGATGGATCGTTAGTGGCACGGGTAGCATTCGGTATCAACTCATATAGAGTACTGGACTGTGAATAGACCAAGTCTAAGTACTGAGCTCGGGCAATAGCTTCTTCCTCAGTGACTACACCGCCCATGGGAACATCACGAGCAATCTGGGGTAACAATGATTTAGTGAACCATTCCGCTAACAATTGGTCCAGAATGACCACTTTGATTAGCCTTTGACGTTGTCTCCATTCATGAATATGATCGGAGATATGCATGGAGGTTGTCTGACGAAGGGAGGTTAATAGTTCAGTACCCGTCTCGTATCGAATGGGTAGTTGGAAGTGTGTGAGGAAGGACATGGCGAGGGAGTTGAAATCGTGAAAAGATGCACGTGGTAGTTCGATATACCATTTCGCCGCGGAACCCGTAAGCGTTCGTTGGAAAAGAATCAAACGTATAGAATCGTCCATGAGGGAGTTGGATGAACAACACAAATGGAAAGTCATTACGTGGTTGTTTGGGTCTTCTCCAGACTTTCCGTCGAATTTTGGGATATCAGAAGGAAGTTTAGCTGGAATAGCTGGCCAAAATGGAGAATGATAAATAGGGTCATTCGTTAACCAAGACAAGTCTGGAAGATCCAGGGTAGCTAGAGAAGGTAGTTGTTGTCTAACCTATGGGTAATGCTGGTGTGGCAGAGGGACACCAGTAGGGCCCATTACTGGGTTATGTGGATAATTATAACTAGTGGGCCCTCTTGTATGAGGTTGGTGACCAGGGTACGTAGGATTTGAGATGTTTTGAGAGGTATGTGCGAGCAGAGGATAACCGGATGGGTTTTGAGGATTATAAACTAGATTTGGGGTTTGTCCATAAGGAGGTCGTTGCGGAGTTTGAGAGTTGTGTCCCGCCGAGAACTGTGGGTTTCCTGGAAAAGGGACGTTCCATGGATTAGGTGTGGCAGACACATTTTGTCCATGTGGTTGATGGTAGACTCCGGATTGAGGCTACCCCCCAGCATGAGGGTGCCCCCCAAATGGGATTTGTCCTCCTGTGGGATGATGCCCCCCAGCTTGAGGTAGAGTTCCCGGAATTTGAGAACCAGACGTAAATGACTGACCGGTGCCGCCAAGCAGATTAGGACCACCAAGACCAGTCCCTCCGGGTTGTTGTATAGGTATGGAACTTCCCGGTACAACTTGGGTAGTAGTAGCTTCGGTAGTGGTGGCAATGAAAGCATTCAGTGCCTTGTACCCAAAAGTGAGTGATGATGTAGGTCTTGGTGTTATAGGTGTGCCAATCGCAGCTTGATTAACCACCGCGTTGCCGGAGAGAATAGTCAGAATGTGAGGGACCATTGTAGAATGGGCCATTTGGAGGGGAAGAGTAGACCTTGGGCCAATGGATGATGTGCTCGGACCAATGGGTGTTGAGGCCATGAAAATGGTGGTACTGGTAAAATGGTTTAAGGGTATCATGTAAGAAATGGGTGCGTCAGCACCCATCCCTATTCCATAAAGATCTCGCACCAAGCGCGATGGACTTCGAACAATGTCTGTGGTCCAAAAGGGGTCATCGGATAAAGGGTTTTGATGAGACCCAACCGGAATGTCAGAAGGATTGACGACGACAAATTCACCAGCGGGATTCAGTTGGAGGACACGTCGTTCATATCCCTCTGGAATGCGGAAAGCTTCCAGAGACTCTGAAACAATCCGAAAATTCTCCAAAGGAGTGGGAAATTCTTCCTGGGGAGTTGTATTTTTTTGAACCTCGCTCTGTTGAGGAGATTCGTCCGTAGAATGAGGGGGTAAAGGGGTGTTTCCTTCCATATTTTCTAGAGGAAGTCCCTGTAGCCTCTGCGAACGGTGTGGAGGGTCGATGTTGGTAAAAAAGAGTCGGCGAAAGAGATCTATGGCCAACTATCGAAAAGAAACAGCATACACTAATAGAATCTAAGAACCACAACCAAGCAAACATGACCTTCTCTCGATGATCGTACTAGTTGGTGATGAAATGTAACGTCGCGTGATCAAGTCTACAAGGGGCGGGGATAGGGTGGAATAGTTACAATGGCGACCTACTTAACGGAATTATGCCTTGGTGCAATCTTCCACGCAGTAATTGTGGATTTACCCTCCAAGGAGCCCGAGTGAGTTTGACCAATGTCTGCCCCAGGTACAGTGAGACTTCCCTTCACTGTCACCTTGTGTAAGACCCTAAAGATTATGGCCACTAAGGTTACCAATTCGTAGTCAGCCTCTGGGCGGGAACAGTCGACAGTCCGATCCGAACGTACGGGCAGGGTATTGAGCCCGAAATCAACTAAAAGGCTTCCATGCAGTAATTGTGGATTTACCTTGAAGTGATCCCCATAATACGATCTGACCACCACAATCAGTTAAACCATGGAGGGATAATCTCCGTAACTCAGCCGAATGCGACCTCGTGCGTAACCCCTATGTGAGAGGGGGATCCCAGGTAGACTTATACGATAATTGGATTTGAATCTCCCTAACTTAGGATGCTACTGTTTTTTTTGGAAACTTTGGAGAGTTATGCTCACATCCTAATCCAAAGTACCAAGCCTATTCTACTGTTGGTGGAGGATCCTAGAAAAGAAAAAGTTCTAGATAATTTTTAATTAGCGCTCATTTTATAGTTGTTCTTTACTCAAAAGGGGTGCATGGAAGTGAAACGAATGGAATTATGACTCAGTCCCAAAATGCATCAAAGATGATAAGCATTCATTTATTTTCGATGAACATCTATTTAAGGGAGAGAGAGAGAGTTCTTTTCACTAACAAGCACTAATAAGGAATGCCCTCAAACAAATCTTCTTCAAATCAAATCCTGATGTGATGCTGAAACTTTGAGATACCTTCTAATATGCAAAGTCAATCATGAAGATACTTTTTATTGTTTGCATATGAATAATGATTAATTCAAAACAATGCCCGTCTTGCTAATTGTCTTCTTGGATGAATGAAAATCAGACCAACACAAGCAAGAATCATGCAAACAATACACCCTCTCATTGTAATCAAAACGAAAAGCGAAAGAAAAGAAACAATCAAAGAAAAACCAAGAACTTCATACCAAAAGGAATGTTGAAGAATAATGATCTTAACTAAAATCAAAATGAAGAGATCCGTAGGCCTTTGATGACCTTCACCAGAGTTTTTGCTCAGTTAAACAGAGAGAAAGACAATGCATGGGTTTCAAACTCCAAATGACAAAAAAAATCAACAACAATAGTGAAGAAGGCTACAAAATCCAAATAGCAAGATGTTCGTTCTTCAAAAAGACAGATGTCAAGGCTGGAAGGGAAGAAGCATTGACTCACAAGGTAACCCAGCAAGAGAAACATAGAGATAAAACTCTGAAAAAGGTAATTCTGGAAGGTTTCTTTGCCAAAGAGGGGCTGGTGCTCTGTTGTCAAGGACAAGGAGTGTTATAGCACTCTGTGTAAGGCACTCAGGGAGCGCTGGCTCTCTGTTAACACTGGGACAGAGGCGCTAGGATCAAAAACTCCTAAAAGTGTCAAAAAATCCAAAATTGCAGTTTCAGTCTTGACAATTAGGCTGAGTGTGATGGGGTAGGGAGTCAATCAGCTCATGAAACCAATCAAAAGAGGATTGAACCAGGTCTGAAGAAATCAAGGGGTAAAACAAGGTCTATGAGGAGAAATCAAAGCAAAAGGCTTCGATTTGAGGCCTCCCTAGTAGAGTCACCAGTTTCTGTTGTAGGGAAATCTCCCTGCGGACAGGTAGATTGCCTCAAAGAGCTAGACCTTAACTCTAAGACAGAAAATGCTTAACGTGGACACTGGCTTCCTTTCAGATCTACACAAACTGATACGTGAGAAGGAAGGATGATAGAGGTACCTTTTAATCGACGTTTGTCCCTGCACGCTCCGAATCGAGTTCCAAATTCTCTCTCCTCGCTGAGTCCTATAGACAAACAAAGTACGACTGCTTCCTAATCCGTTGATGTTAGCTTGAAAACAGATCTATCTATCAACGATAAGTTCATGTAAAATCAGACACAAACTAAAAATAAACAGGCCAAGCGTGTCATATTAATGAGAATAATGACAACAGTACTTACAATCGTAGATGCGAATGCGACAGCTTTGTCAAGTCCCCTTCGTCTAACCCTTGCTCGGAAGATCCACAACCTATATGGTAGCAACTTCACTGATCACTCTCCTTCAACTGACTGTGTGTTTCCTATGATATCATAGGTTTCATGCTAGCAATTCTTCCTCCTTTTTCACCATCATAGAGCCTGCTTATATAGGTTAAGAGGAGCTTAACCTCTTGAGTTATCTTTAGAACAAGTTGAGGAATTCCCTCCTTGGATCAGAGATCTCCTAATGGAACCAAGAATTTGAATGCAACTTCCTTCTAAACTTGAAAGATCCTCCCCTTATTCTCCTCAACGGGCCAACTACTGCCTCAGATTAGGCAGTGCTCCCTCAAAAGGGGCATCAGGGCACTATAGTGCTCCCTAGGAAGCTTGAGGGGGGCGTCAATGCTTCAAAGATGGATAGCGCTCCTCTTGAGGGGCAGAGAAGCATTATAACGCTCCCTGAAACCTTATAGGGGAGCGCTAGTGCTCCTAAGGCTGATCTAGAGGAGCGCTCCCCTTCAAAACCTTGGTTTAAGAGCTCTTCTTAGGTGATAAAAGTTCCTTGATTCCAGTTAATCATTCTTCCTACTCCAAGCCAAGTGTCTGAGCTATTATAGGTGTCTCTTTGGTGTCGTCACGATCATAGTATGCTTTGTTTGATGTTTGCGACACTTGTGAATGACATGCAACACTTGCGACAGTCGAGAGGATCATGCGACACTTACAACACTTATCAAAGTGAGCAATATTGAGGTGTAACACAACTGCCCAAGCCCCCAATTGGAATCAAAACTGGCAGCGCCCCATGGGAATGACCAATCAACCCATGGGGATGGCTCCTCAAGCCTATCCCACCTTACAAGACCCACTTCAATTACCTTAGAACCCTCAATTACCGGCTCAACCCAACCCAAATCCTAATAATAGACTAGCCCAGCTCGTGCAAATTGTTGAGAGTTTGGAGGTGAAATTAACTTTGTAGGGTGAAACAAACTCTGTTTGAGATCAAGGCATATAATTTCTCCTGAGGAAAGTGACATTCATCAAGAGAAGGAGAATGAAAATAATATACAACCGGCAATAAAACCATCGACTATGGTCATAACAGAAGAAGCAGAAAAGAGGGAAAACACAGTCGAGAAACACAATCCTGATGAAATTCCTCCTCGCCCATTTCCTGAGAGACTAATGATAACAAAACCAGCTGCATACCCTAACTTCGATATCACCAAGAACTTAAAAATTTATATGTTAAAATCCCACTCCTACAGGCTCTGCAAGATATTCCTATTTATGAAAAAATAATCAAAGAATTATGTGGGAAGAATCCTGTCAGGAAAGTTAAGAATCCATCAACTGTTCACATGGTAGGAGCTTTGTTCGATCTTATTCTAGGCAAGCAGGAGATGGTCAAGTATACAGACGCAGGGAATCCCATGGTAACAGTTTAGATACAGGGCTGGTTTTTTCCAAATACACTAGTGGATTTGGGGGCAACCATCAATATTCTGACCATCGAGACCTATAATGTCCTGGGTATCACCTCCTTCGAACCTACTTCAATTATGTTAGAATTTTCTAATAGATCAGTGGTTAAACCAGTCGACACATTACAAGATATAGAAATTTCGGTCGACTATTGGGAATACCCAATTGATTTCCTAGTTATCAACCTAAGAAGTAGACTCGATGGACACCCATTAATATTGGGAAAACCATGGCTCGCAAAAAGAGATGCATACATTGGATGTCGCACAGGAAACATGACAATTTGTAAAGGAAGTGATACAAAGAACCTCATCATGTATCCTTCATATAAACTGTGTCTGCCTATCATACATCAACAGTTTCCACCACCTACATATCCAGAAAAAAACCTACGATCTCCTCTCACACTGGAAGAAGCTCTCGGGCTCAAAAACCAACTAGAACATGATGTGATCAGTAGCTTTGTTAACAACTCAACCATTATAGGAAACCCAACATGTCAAATGCTAAAAGTTGTTTTAGATAATGAAGCACAGGGAGATCCTTTGGAATAATTGATGGAGAAATAGATTCCCACTACTGTTGTCCATAACAACATATCAGTTGAAATTGCACCAGGGAGGTTTCTGAATATTAATGCTAATTTGAATGAGGAACAACAACAAAATTGATTTATATCCTTTCTAAATATCAATAGGATTTTGCTTGGGAGTATTCAGACATGAAGGGAATTGATCCCCAACTATGTACACATCATATCTATATTGAGAAAGATGCCTGGCCCATCTGACAGCCCCAATGAAGATTGAATCCTCATCTCGGGGATGTTGTTAAAGAAGAATTACAGAAACTATTGGATGTAGATTTCATATATCCTATTTCAGATAGTCGATGGGTCTCTCCACTAGTAATAGTCCCCAAGAAGAATGGGAAGTGGAGAATCTGTGTAGACTACAAAGAACTCAATAAAGCTACCCAGAAGGACCACTTTCCCCTACCTTTTATTGATCAGTTCCTTGATACCTTAGTAGGGAAGCACTTTTTCTCCTTCCTATATGGATTTACTGGTTATAATCAGATTCATATTGCTCCGAAAGATCAGAATAAAACTATATTTACATGTCACCGGGGTACATTAACATATAGAGTATTTCCCTTTGGATTATGTAATGCTCCAACCACATTCCAGAGAGCCATTTTAAGAATATTTTCTAATTTGATTAATGAAGGACTTGAAGTTTACATGGACGATTTCACCCCTCATGGCATTGATTTTGATCAAGCTCTAAGAAATATGGAGAAGGTACTGGAATGATGCATTGCTACCAGGATATGTTTCAGTCATGAGAAATGTCATATGATGATGACTGAAGGTGTGGTACTAGGACACTATGTTTCTACATATGGAATCAAGGTAGACCCAACAAAAATAGAGGTAATCCTTAATCTACCTACACCTTGTACACAAATTGAGGTACGTAGTTTCCTTGGCTGTGCAGGATATTATCGTAGATTCATAGGAAAATTTTCAAAAATAGTTGCACCTTTACATGATTTATTAGTAATGTGGAATTCCAGTGGTCTGATAAATGTGATGTTGCATTTGTAGAACTCAAAAGGTTGGTTTCAACAACACTAGTGCTGAGAGGACCAAACTGGAAATTACCATTTCATATCTCCTCAGATGCATCGGATATCACCATAGGCGATGTCATTGGATAGGAAGAATACAAGAAACCTTATGCTATTTATTTTATTAGAAAAAATCTTACTCCCGCTGAATTAAATTACATAGTAACAGAAAAATAATTTTTAGCTGTTATACATGCTATTAATAAATTTTGCCACTATATAACAGGCTATCTAGTTATTTTGTATACTGATCATTCTGCTATTAAATGTTTAGATAAAAAATCATTTACTAATGGATGGGTTACTCGGTGGTTATTACTATTAAAGGAATTCAACATCACCATCAAGGATCAACCTGGAAGAGAGAATCTTGTTGCAGATTTCTTGTCTCCCGTACCCAAAACAGATGACTCATTGACAGTTGAAGACCAATTTCCAGAAGAAAACATGTTCGTTGCCATTATTAAGACGTCGTGATATGCTAATGTGGTGAATTATTTGGTAGCTGGGAAAATACCAGCACACTTGTCATCAAAAGAAAGGAAACTAATCATTCAACGCAGTGCACGGTTCACCTGTATTGGTGGATATCTTTTCCACACAGGGTCTGATCTTCAGATCCGAAGGTGTGTAAGAGATGATAAAATTTATGATGTCTTGAAGGCAGGACATGATGAGCCCTGTGGCAGACATTTTGTAGACCACAGAACTGGGCATAAGGTTTTACAGATGGGCTATTATTGGCCCTCAATATTCAAAGATGCAAAGAAATATGTCCAAGCCCGCAACAGCTGTCAGAGGATGGGTCGACTAGGCCAAGATGATGAAATGCCCCTATAAATGCAATTGGTGGCAGAACCTTTTGAGAGATGGGCACTGGACTTTGTTGGCCCCTTCAACCCAAAATCAAACCAGAAAGCCTATATACTAGCTGAAATAGACTACATGACCAAGTGGGTAGAAGCAGTAGCCTTGCCAAATGCAATTGATGAAGCAGTCATCAAATTCCTCTTTGAATTATTTGTACGCTATGGATTACCCAGGGATGTAAGCACTGACAGAGGGTCACAATTTGCAACACATAAAATTACGACCACTCTGTGCAATTATCACATTAAAGACAAAGTTACCTCCCCATACCACCCACAGGAAAACAGACAAGTGGGAAGTACCAATAAAGTCTTGGAGGCAATCTTGAAAAAAACAGTCTCAACAAACCATCAAAATTGGGCAGCCGAGCTTCCAAATGCCTTATGATCCTGTCACACAACATGGCACAACACTACTGGCTACTCTCCTTATCATCTAGTCTTTGGAAAATAACCTATCTTTCCAATTGAATTTGAGATCAAGACTCTAAGAATGGCCCAGGAAATTGGACTGGATCTTACAGAGGCACACACACACAACGCCTACAATATCTCAATGAGTTAGATGAAACACTCATGTTTTCCCTTCAGCGCACAGATATTATTCAACAGTAGAGAGCTAGCTGGCACAATAAGCATATAAAGAAGAAATCCTTCCAGAAGGGTGATTGGGCGCTTCTCTATGATTCCAGATTTCAAGATTTTCCTAGAAAATTGCAGACATGGTGGTTGGGACCATATGAGAACAATGAATTTCATGATAATGGCACTGTCACTTTAGTTGCCATCGACGAGTATGGTTCTCCTTTTCTGGTAAATGGACATCGAATATGACTCTACCATCAACCACTTTCAAAATAATCATTTTTCCAAGAAGTAAGTAATGATCCTATTGTTCAGATTTTAGTTAGCTGGGAAGGTAACCCAACAACTTCAGCTTCATAATTTTTTTTTTTTATCAGCATTGTACATATTATATATAGTTTTCCTTAAGAATGTGATTGAGATTTTTTTTTACTTTCTAGGAAAGTCACTTGGGAGAATAAGAACTAGAAGAGATGACTGTAATAAATATAATTAGCACTCTTTTCTGTTCCTTATCCAAAATTTCAAATTACTCGTCTCATTTTTAAGAATCCATCAAATATACACCTTGTTTTACACAGGAGATGAATATGTCATGCTCCGCAACAAAAATTCGGGTGAATGCACAAAAAAATTGCGCAGCTGTAGTAAATAGAACACTACAAACCATCCAATACTTCGATCATTGAATAAACCTACCCATAATTTTTTTTTTGAATGAATTTTGTTGATGACTAATGAATCAAAGATTCTCTAAAAATGTCTGCAGGTGGTATCCAATTATTTAATGAGATGGTTAAAACTGGAAAATCATCGTTGTTGTTCATTTGAATAGAACAACTGTCATTTCCTTTGTATAATTGTTGTTCCCTTTGCACATAGTGTCATTCATTTGAACAAAACAACTGTCGTTCCCTTCATGCAATTTGTATTCCCTTTGCGGGTAGTGTCATTCATTTGAACGAAACAACTGTTCTCCCATTTGTCGCGATTGTTTTTTCCTTTGTGGGTACTGTCGTTCATCTGAACGAAACAACTGTTATTCCCTTTGTGGGTAGTTTCATTTGTTTGAATGGAACAACTGTTGTCCCCTTTGTCGCGATTGTTGTTCCTTTTTCAGATAGCGTTGTTCATTCGAAATAAGCATTTGTTGTTCCTTATGTAGTTTTTCCTTATTGTTGTTCCTTTCCCTCAAAAGTCACGATTTTTCATGAACAAACCATGATGTTGATACGTTAGCCACTCCTTTGGATACAACCATCACTAATTAATTTTCAACAACATCACTTCTAGTTATCATGGTAACAATTTGTCATTTTCTTTTGTGGACTATCTAGTATACTGTGCCAAATTGTTTTTGGATTGATTTCTCCGAATTATCTTAATATTGTTCATAATCCTTAACCACCATAATTCATTTCTTTCCCCTATATATATACATATGCTTGAATGATAATCCTCCTTCATATCATAATAAGGAGTCTTGGACACATTTTTACTTGGAATTCTTACACTTCTTATGCCATCCCTCACTCTTAAGGAGTAGATGAGCCACCCTTAATAAAGCCTAAAAAAAAAAAAAAAAACAATGGAAATAAAAATTAAATAAAGATATAAACTTCTCCCACAAAGGATAGGGGGTCTCATCATTAGCCAACCTACCATGACCATAAGAGAATAAAATAAGTGACATTCCCACTATGGCTACCACACCAGGGCAATGGCCTTTGGCATTCAATGTCAAAGGACAAGAGGTCTCATCACGAGCCGACTTGTTCACTTAGGTTATGATATAGTGAATGTCATTATCATTATCTGGCTACCAAACTAGGATAGTGGCCTTTTTTTTGGAAAATAAGATTCAAACTATTTATTGAGGATGCAGGCTCATCTATGGGTTAAAAGGCAACCCCATAGAGGCTATGGATGCCTACTGCCAATAGTGGCTTTACCTGTGGTATGGAAGTTTACCTTAAATACGCTAAGTTTTTGTGTGTTCCTAGACTTCCTTTCTTAACAAAGAGGCTATCATTCCGATTATATTTAACACAAGCGAAGGTAACAAACTTAGGATATGTGGAATATTTATAAAATATGAACAAATTTATATTACCTAGAATCTTTTTCCTTAAACATTTTTGAATATAGGTATTTGAATTTGTACTTCCCACCAAACAGTGATTATTGTTCATGATTACCGTTAAAGTTATTTTGTAGGTTATTAATGATTGTTCTCCTAGCGGCGACGTAGTAATTACCCCTCACTTGAACTATTGGCCATCATTACACTCACATATCGATGGTCGAGGTTGACCTTTTCATTTATCAGGGGGAAGATATTCTACATGTTTATCGATAGATCATAATGATTACAATTAATGGGAAAAATCACATTTCTATATACATTTGTTGTTATGTGATTTTTACCATTTCTTGTAATATTTTCTCAAAATCTGGTCTAACTAACTTGCAGCCGGGAATGATAGTTGTCCTGATTTGTTTACAGAAGACATGGGTGGCTGAAGTGTCTATCAAGAGCCCACATTGCTACAAGTAACCGACCAAGAAAGGGAAATTTTACATCGTCTGGGGTGGACAAAATATTTCAACAAATTGCAAGGATACGACATAAATATCACACTAGAATTTTTCCAAAACTTATAGAGGGGAGTCTCTATGATCCGAGACATACAAATTCCAGTCAATGAGGAAATTATAGCGGAGGTAAAAGGCCTCCCCAATGAAGGAACACAGTGGACTGGGAAGTATACAACACTCAAGGATTTTGTAGAGTCCTTCATAGAACCACGAGAAGAACTCGACAAAAAAGGGAAAGGACTCAACTCCACTGCTCTCAACGAGCCATGGAGGGAGCTAGCAGGAGTAATACAAAGATATATCACATGTTATGGGAGATACGATGTGGTGAGACTGCACCACCTCAAACTGTTAACAACACTAAAACAAAGGTTAGTAATAAATTTTCCATTCTTTTTAAATTCCATGTTGCATGAAGTTGCTACAAGGAATCAGAAGGCCAAAGACCCTATCAATATAATTAGTCACCATGGACTAGTAAAATTAATAGTAAACAAGGCCTTGAGCCAAACACAAATAAATTGGGGAGATTTAACTAAGCCCGATAGGCCCCTACAAATTAACCAACCCGAAATCCACCAAGAAATTCCCCCATAGGGAATTGAGACAACTCAGGTAGAAGGAGCCTGAAATAGAAGCAAACCCCATCGAGCTGGCAGAAACTCGGACCATACAGGAAGAAACATCAAACAAGAAGAGACAAAGAACAATTGTTGTTCCTGAAACCTCCACTGTGAAAAGAAGAAGGGGTAAAAAGACAATTCAACCTGAAAACATTCAAGAAAATATGCAAACAGAACAACCCTCACATGAGACCTCTCAAGAAAATGCATAGACAGGGAAACCATCACTTGAAATCCTTAAAGAACATTTCTTTAGAAGTTATGAAGTATAGGTGGCTCAAGTACTGGGAAATTTAGGGACATCAATTACTAAAGATACAGACAAGTCTGGAGAACACCAAGAACCAACTTCTTCTCATTCAAACCCTGTCTTGGATCTTCCTGACATGGAGATGTCATCTCCTTAAGGTACAGAATAGTCAGAACCTCACATTGAGGTAAACAGTCCTTTAGAACAGACAAAGCACCCAGAAGAAACAGAGGAGCAGTCACCAGCTTATCAAGGTGGGGAAGACCTTAAGATTCCCCATAAATAGAAAACAACAGGTAAGGGCCACAATAAAATCATAAAATTGAAACAGGAAAACAATATATTGAGGAAAAGGGTTAAAAAAATCAAAGTATTGAAACAAAAAGTTGGTAGATTAAAAGAATTAATTAGACAACTAAGGAAGCAATTGGAGCAAGCTGACAAGGCCTATGAAAAGAATAAATCCAAGAGGCCTAGAGTACAGGGAAGAAACCCACTTCCCAGAAGGACATTCCACACCAATTCTGTTAGAACATAAACAAAATTGCATGCTCCTTTGAAAACAACAGAAATAGAAACTCAAACAGAGATTCCAACAATAGAAGAAACAATTGTACAAGCTGAAGGAGTGCTTCTTACAAATTTTCTTGCTCCTTTGGAAACAATTGACATAGAGACCCAAATAGATGCCCTAGCAAAAAAAGAGACAGTTGTTCAGACTAAAGAAGCATTTCAGTCCCTTGAACATGATGCCATTATTAACAGGTTGGAGGAAAAAATGGTGCAAACCCAACAAACCCTAACTCAATGCAGAAGTGAAATGATAACAATGGCAAAACATCAGAAAGTTGTCAAACAACTTCAAGTCATGTCAGCAACATAAAATTAGACCTTTGTTGAGCTCAGTAGAGCTCAAGGAAAGGTGAAGAAAGTGCAGGGCCAGTTAGATGGAGCTTTGGAGCAAATCAAAGAGATTTGCTATGTTTATTCTGATATAGTAGCTTGCAGGGCTCATGATACTAATTACACCTTATTTTATTAGAACGTTATTTGTTGCTAAGGATAAAAGTTATTAGAGTAGACAAACCTTTTGAGTTCACCATTGTTTCTGATTTTGTTTCATGTTTTAGAGAACAGGAGGAGGGAGTACAATACTTTTTGTGTGAACTATACCTTCACAACTTCATCCTAGGAGAAAACAGAAAAGATAACCCTAATCCTTTCATTGGGAACATATAGTTTCAAGCATTCTTTTCTTTTGCCAAAAACCAAACCAGGTGGGCTAAATCACACAAGGTTTTCATGAAAAGGGAGAGTAGATTAGACCTATGGATTAGAGGGGAACCTCCTAAAGCCCTTAATACCATCATGCAACACAGAACATTCATGAAGAGGGAGAAGGTTGTAGAATCTTTATCTCCCATTCACAGACATGTTGTACGTTCAGGTCTACAATATTTTAGAGAGCTTAAATAAGAAGCTATTTCTTCTTCCAAACTCAGATGGGATGTCTCCTCAAAGGAAATCAAGAATAGGGAACCCTTTGGTTTCATAAATGTGCATGCAGCCACCTTCAGATTAGAGAGGTATGCCAAAATGATCCTGGATGAAGGGTATGCCTAGATTGGATGCAGGAACAATCCTCCCATTATTTGGTATCCTCCAGAGGGTTATCAGAGTGTTTATGAAATTCATAAGAAGGAAGAAGATGCTTATTTTGAAGATCTTAGAGGTAAGAATGGGTTCATGAGACCTGGAGAAAATACCTCTCCTCCCTTCAGTATCATTACTTTACATGTAAACTCTCTACTTGCATGAGGACATGCAAAAAAATAAGCTGGGGTGTATGTTGAGTTGAGAAAAAGGTACAACTATCCTCCTTATTACCATGGTTTATGATATATTCTTGATTGACTTTTCTATTAATTAGAAGTAATTAGGAAAGAAAATGAATAAAAAGTCTTCTAGAAACGTTATTGAGTGATATTAGATAATTTATGGATTTTGGTTTGAATTGTTTGATTTTATTGCAGAAAATGTACAATTGTTGTTACTTCGAGATAATTAAAGAGATCCTGAAGATACATAATCCATTAAAGATCGAAGGAATCAGGCGCAAAGTAGTTTGGAGAAAGATTGACTCTCTATTTTGTAATTTTTATAAATAGTAAAAACAATCCTAAGGATCTCTCGATCCTCAGGATAGCTTAATTTACCAATGTCATTGTAATAAATAGAGGGTGATGAAAAATAGAGAGACATCCAAGAAATTCAATCAAAAATTCAGTTCTCTGAATTACTCTATACAAGCAGTCCATTGTAAATGATTTACCAGTTATGGAATTAATGAAAGCCTTGAGCGTTTTAATCATCCTTGCATACTGAGATTTTATCAGCAGTACCTTCTGAAGACCGTGGGCCTAGTTGGAAGGAGTTACTACCTCATTTGTAATCATATCATTCTATTTTAGTTCTGTAATTTAAATTTCTTTGCAACAGTTAAGATAAATTTGTGAGTGTGTTGATGCTTCTTTGAATTAGTTACGCTGTTCAATTATAGAGGATAGATGTTTCATTTGAATATTATCGATTGTTGTTCCATTTCCAATTACTACTAATTTATTTCCTTTCATTTCCATATATGATGTTATTTTTATCAAATTCACATTTGTTGTTTGTTTCACTTAAATTCACATTTCTTGTTCCTTCTCAATTTTACAGTACTTAGCTATTCTTTTCCAGGAGGTTAGATAATCATTGATAGATTCATTTATTAAAGAGTTTTCATAGATTAAATTACTGTTTCTTAGATAGTTGAATTCAAAAAATTGATTAATGCCTTTGATTCACAGTGTGTTATTGATCAGATTAAAATTCTTTTGAGTGAGTTATCAGTTTCAGTTTCATAGTTTTTCATAAATAAGTTTGATTATTACAGTAATTTAGATAGACTCAGATTTGATTTCATGAAATTATCTACATGATTTAAACCTCTACAACTATCTACATATACTTTGCTGACATTCTTGAAAGAGAAGACAAATCCTCGGTTGATAAATTAATGTCAGACTAAGGTTGTTTTTAGGACATCTTTAGAGCCCAACACACACGATGTTTTGTACGAAGGGAACTTAAGTAATATTTATCCTGCCATCCCTCTTGACATTTCGATCAAGCCCAGAGTTGTGGAAAATGTTCATGTCGGTGCTTCATGTTCTATTGATGAAGTCCGTACTTATAAATCCCTTTTTCAATAATTCTATGACATTTTCATTTGGAGTTATGAAGAAATGCCTGGTATTGATCCCGATATCGTTGTGCATGAAATCAAGACATACTCGGACGCTAAACCCATTCGGCAATGAATTCACCTAGTGCACCCACGTAAAGATGCTGTGATTAAGCTTGAAGTTCAAAAACTTCTTAAATCCGGTTTTATCTATCATGTGGCTTTAACAGATTGGGTATCCAATCTGGTTCTCATTACGAAGAAACAAGCCACGATTTGTGTTTACGTTGATTAGAGGGATATCAAAAAGGCTTGTCCTAAGAAAAATTATCCTACCCCTTTTGTCGACCAAATTGTTGATGATTGTATTGGAAGTGAAATCTTTTCCCTGATGGACGGATTCTTCGGTTATAATCAAATCAACATTTTACCCGCAGATCAACACAAGACTGCTTTCATTTTCCCTTGGGGAATATTCGCTTATCGAAAACTACCTTTTGGTATGAAGAATGCAGGAGTGACATTTCAATGTTCTATGTCTTATGCTTTCCACTATATTAAGCACATTGTGCAACCCTATCTCGATGATCTACCAACACATTCTATCTGTTGCCAAGATCACCTAGCGCATTTACGAGCTATTTTCGTACGTTGTCGTTTTTATCACATACGTTTGAATCCTCACAAATTTGTCTTTTTTGTGGAATCCAGACAACTTCTCCATTTTATCATGTCAATACATGGGATTAGGGTAGACCCCTTGAAGGTTGAGGTCATTCTTAATGTTCCTCCTCCTTCCATACTACACCAACTCCAAAGTTTTCAAGGGAAGACAAACTTTTTACGTTGATTCATTCCCAATTACGCTGAATTGACAAAAGGATTTACTCAACTCCTAAAGAAAGGTTACGATTTTGTGTGGGACGATACTGTAAACAAATCCTTTGAATCTTTGAAACTCGTCTTAACCCGTACACCACTATTGTTTCCTCCGGAT
The DNA here is from genome assembly GCA_000966675.3 of Picea glauca. Classification (NCBI taxonomy): domain Eukaryota; kingdom Viridiplantae; phylum Streptophyta; class Pinopsida; order Pinales; family Pinaceae; genus Picea; species Picea glauca. The sequence goes on from JZKD02S1628931.1 coordinate 120,737, forward strand.
TATAGTCAAGACTATTTCCTGTACTTAGTGACTTCGGACACCAACATTTTTATGGTGTTGGTCCAAGAGGATGATTCACATGATGAACATGTGGTATACTATTTGATTCGGAGCCTCATGACCACCGAAACCAAATACCTACATGTGGAGAAACTCGCCTTGGAAGTTTTTCAAGTTGTCCAATGTTTTCAACACTACATCATATTGTGTAAAACCACTGTTATTTCCAATTGCAACCCCATGAAACAAATCCTTACACGACAATTATTGGGGGAAAAATACTCCAAATGGATAGTTATTCTCCAGGAGTTTGACTTGGAGTTTGAGCGTGCCAAGTCCAAGAAATCCTTGGTTTTTTCTGATTTGATTTGTGACCTTCCCTCTACTAAGACAGAAACTATGGCAGTGGATTCCTTGCCTAAATAATCCCTCTTTCTGATAATTTCTGATGACGTATGGTACGCATATATCATCATTTATATCCATACTCAAAATTTTTGGCCTAACCTTTCTAGTACAGATCGTCATCGTATCCGGTATCAAGCCCATCAATACATTATCCTTGGGGATACCCTTCTCTGTCGAGGTATTGATTCTATCTTTCGATGATGTCTCACCTACGATGAAGCTGAGAAATATTTGAATGACTGTCACTCTGGAGCATGTGGCAATCATATTTCTGGGTATGCCATTTCCCAAAAGATCTTGCGAGCTGGTTATTTTTGGCCTTCGTTGTTTAAGGATTGCATTACTTCCGTCCAGAAATTCCATGCTTGTCAAACTTATAATAACAAGATCTTATCTCACCCTGATCCTCTTCACCCTATAGTTTTTGTTGGTCCATTCGCCAAATGGGGCATTGAATTCATGACATGTAATCCTCACTCGTTTGAGGGGCATGGATACATCATTGTAGCTGTGGATTATTTCACTAAGTGGGTCGAGGCGATGCATACATTTGATAACACTGGGAAAACAACAAATTTATTCATATTCAATCATATCATTACTTGGTTCGGTGTCCCACAAGATATCTCTAGTGATCACGGTAGCCCTTTTCAGAACTTTATGATGTCTGAATTTACTGATAATTTGGGAGTTCGCCATGAAAACTCAACCCCTTATTATCCGCAGGCCAATGGCCAAGTTGAAGAAATCAACAAAGTCCTTACTACTATTCTTTGATGGATGGTAGGAATCCCTAAGTCTAACTGGCACACGATGTTATTCTCATCATTGTGGGCATATCAAACATCCGTTAAGTCTGCCACGAGATTCACACCTTTCCAGCTAGTGTATGGTATCGAAGCAAGTTTTTTGATTGAATGTGAGATTCCATCCTTGAAGCTAGTGATCAAACTTCTCCCTAACACCTCGGTTGAGGAGGAACATCTTTTGTATCTGATGCAATTAGACAAAACCCATCGTGATGCAGCCTTAGTTATTGAAACTCAGAAAAAGTGCATCAAAGCTCAGTATGACAAGCATGTCAAACCACATATTTTTTCTGAAGGTGATCTAGTTCTTTTATATGAGCAAGATCGTGATTTTATAGGGGCTGGTGAATTCAAATCTATGTGGTAGGGTCCTTATATTGTTAAAAGAGTGTTGGATAAATGGTCCTATGAACTAGTGGATTATGATGGAATTCCTTTGAGTGAACCCAGAAATGGACTTTACTTGAATAAGTACTATTCTTAAGTCATTTTTGCATGGGTGCTGTGTATTTTAATGTATTATACTCTTGTGTGCTTTTTCATTTTTGGTTTTGTCCTCTCGGCTGCTTACCTTGCATTGTGCTTGGTTTCCATATGTCGATGTCTTTGATACCCTACATTGGCTTCGTTGATGGTGCTAGTCACGGTACTTGAAACTTAGCATCTACTACTTGGGAAATCTATGCACCTATGGATGAGTTAATCAGTCTACATGGTGCTTTCCTCGGTCGTGCAACTAACAATATTATGGAATATAGTGTAGTTATCGAGTTGTTAACTGACGTTGTTTCGATTGGAATCCGTCATCTCGTTGTACAACTCAATTCACAGTTAGTAGTAGTACATTTGAGTAACATTTATTCTATCTGAAGTCCTACTTTTTTAAGGGTATATTTACTAATTCGCCTCTTGGAATGTTATTTTGATTACATTGAATATCAACACATTCCTAGGTGTCTAAATACATTAACAGATGCATTAGCTAATTATGTGTTAGATAGACATTTTAGACACTTATAAAAATCCAATCATACTGTGTACATAAAACAAGTAAGTCGGTAGAAGCCTCATATATATAACGACAAAAGTTTACCAAAAAATGTTTTTGTCTGAAGACCAAAATGTCAAAAATGTGAAGCACATGGCTTCATATACAATAGAGCATCAAGGATGTTGCTTGCTATAACATGCAACTTCCCGTGCTACTCTACAGAGTAGTAGACTGATGGAAGGAGACATGCCCACTATGTGGCACTGGTAATGCCTCAGAATATCATCTATAGAGGCATCTGGGATGTTCATCGTAAGTCCTTCCATATTTTTTTCTAGGGTCTCAAAGTCAGCATCGACTACTCCTGCTACGTCACCTCTCTCCACTCGCCTCTGGATAGGGGATGAACCTGGAGGACGGTAAGGTCCCACATCTGCATCATCAAAGAGCATTTGATTGGTCATCAGATAAACAACATAAAAACATTTTATATCATTAAAAGTAAAAAAAACATCATATAAAGAAAACTTCCTTATTACCTATGTCCCCCCATTGGGAACCCTCGGGAAGAGCTATGTCTGGATATCCTTGGAAATATAGCCTGACATATGCATAGTCATCGACCATGAGCATTTGAGTTCTCAAAAAGTCGAAGAAGACATCATTATAATTAACGATAGGACCAATTGCATGTCATGCCATGAGGTGACCCACCTCTTCATTCTCAGATCCTATGGGGCAGGTATACCCTACTCTACCTATAAGTGCAAAACTGGGACCCTCTCTAGGAAGAAGGATACCAAAATCGACCCATATCCGAACTGTTTCAACCCAACACTCCTGCACTTGGTCAGTTGTTTTTTCATACTTTTGAGAACCTCTTCACAGCAGTTGAAAACTTGGGGCTCCATACACTCCAACGCATACTGAAAATAGATTTGAAGAGACATATGGGGAGCTGCACTCCCTACCATGCATGTGGTGGTATAGAGGATCATCCGTAGAGTAAAGTCTCGAACATCTCTTATAGCGACTTTACCGCTATGCTTATGGGTACTGGCACACAATGTCCACTAATATAGTGGTTCATAGGCTCGCCACCACCCCTACTACATGTAAGTGTTACTCGGGATCCATGGTAAGATAGATTGGTTAAGAAGTAGATATGCTTGATATATATCATAAGAGTGTGAGCACCCACATGAAACGCCTGCTCATTCAAATCCCACATGTGAACTAGGTACTCGAGTAATATCAGTTGGGCTCTCATACCCTGGATTTTGAAGAATTTCAACAACCCACATTGCCGAAGGGCCATTACCATTCCCGGGTCATTCCCGATAAAGTAGTCTTCCTCCTCGTTCTCTCTCTCATGCCATTCCAACATTTTGACCATGGGAAACCTGCCATGGAAACATAAAGAGAGATTAGCATCATTATCTTCTTCCCTGGAGAATTTTTATTGGTAAACTCATCTTTAAAAACTTTTTGAACTATGCATGTCACGGGCCTAGAAATTTGCATAGTGTTGAGTCATCGCAGGTTGGCTATAGGGCTTCCTACAATGATCCTAGATCATCACAGGGCCTGATATAGGGCACCTACGACGACCTCCGCGCACAAGTACCCCCAAAAATTCAACCCAAAAGCTTATATTTAACCAATGAAAAACAAATTTTAATCCATCGAAAGATAGAGGAGATGAAGATTACCTTTTATATGGAGACGATTCGTTGAATGATTAGTTGAGCACTCCACAATCCACAGTTGAAAATCAAGGTAAAAAGGGGGTTTGGAGCAATGTTTGGATCAAGTTGCAAATGAAATGGTGAAATATGGTTTTTACCCATTTTTATTGATTTTTTACCTTTTCATTTATATTTTATATTATTTTATATACTTCATCTAAACCCTAAAAGTCTTAACGACTCTACAAGTGTTTGATTTTTGCAAATAAAAATTCTAGGAGTGAAACGTTGGAACAAGGATCCATTTTTGGGGTTTGTTTTTATGCATTTATCACATGTGTTGGGCTCTAAAGATTTCTAAAAACAACCTTAGTTTAACATTAATTTATCAACCTGAGGATTCGTCTTTTATCTCAAAGAATATCAACAAAGTCTATGCAGATAGCTCGTAGAGGCTAAAATCGCATAGTGAAAGAAAATCCGAGTTTATCAACAATCAAGTTCCTCAAACATTCATTAAAGATTCTAGGAATTGAAATCTAAAGTTGTGCAATGGAAATGAACTAATTAATCTATTGAATTCATTTTAAGAGTAGTAATTGAATCTAGATAAAGACTTGCAGAAATGACTATTATTATGAATCAAATTGCTGGAAAGAAAAAGCTGAATTACTCTATCTATGGAAAGAAACAGAGACTGTAATCTAATCAGAAAGAGACAACAATCGTATTTCTATTGAAAGGAACAACAACTATATTCTAACGGAAAGAAATAACAAATGTAAACTAAGTAAAAGGAACAACAAATGTAAACTAAGTGAAGGGAACAACAAATGTGAACTTATGAGGAACTTTCACGCATCAAATATCAGTAATAGGAATTGGAGCAACAATCATCTAATGCTTCATGGAATATCTATCTCTTGCAATTGACATGAATTCATCAACACACTTATGCATTCATTTAACTGCTGTAAAAGAGAATCGATTCACAAAACAGAAATTGATCTGATACAATTACAAGTCGAATAGTAGCTCCTTCAGACTGGGCCCTTGGTACTTAGAAGCACTACTATTTGAAATTCAGTATATAGAAATGGTTAAATCGCTCGAAGTTTCTATTGATTTCATAGCTAGTACAACATTTTACAAAAACTGCTAACACATAGCAATTCTAAGTTCTGAGTTCTTGGGTGCAATTCTTCTACATCTTTTCAAGATCTATTTACCCCTTATATATTACAATAATCTAGGTAAATTAAGCTATCCTGAGGATCGAGAGATCCTCAGGATTGCTTTACTATTACAATATAAGAAACTCGATCATCTTCAAAACTGCCTCGTGACATAAAGTCTTCAACCTCCAATAGCTTGCGCATCTTCAAGATTTCCTTTGCTATCTTGGGTTTGACAATATTTAACCAATCATGTAATAAAACCAGACAATTACAACCATATTTAGGATCTATGTAATCTAACTTCAACAATAACGCTAAAGAGTATATTATTCATTTTCTATTCTATTTGCTCCTAAATAATTGAAAAGTCAATCAAGATGATATCATCAAATGTGGGAAAAAGGAAGAGATTTATACCTTTTTCATAACCTAACATACCCCCCATCTTACCTTCTTGCATGTCCTCATGCAAGCTGAGATTTTACATGTAAACCAGTAATGTTGTAAGGTGGAAAGGTTGGTTCACCAGGCCTTCTGAACCCATTGCTTCTTTTGAGTTCTCCAAAAGCAGCATCCTCCCTTTTCTTGTTAATTTGATAATATTTTTGGTAACTTTCTGGAGGGAACCAGATGATAGGGGGATTATATCTGCACCCAATACAAGCAAGCCCTTCCTCTTAGAGAAATCTAGAATACCTCTCTATTTTGTAGGTAGCTGGAAAGAAATTCTTGTACCCAAAGGGTTCCCTACTCTTTAGTTCATTGGAGGATGCATCCCATCTCAGTTTAGAAGAAGCAAGAGCTTCCTCCTTAAGCTCCCTAAAATGAGTGATACCTGAACGTATAACCTGTAGATGGATAGGGGCTAAGGAATCTAGGACCCCCCCTCTTTTCATAAAGGTTTTATGTCACATAATGGCTGGAAAGGACTTTAGAGTTTCTCCCCTAAACCAGAGATCTAGCCTAGCTTCCCTCTTTATGAAGGTTTTATGATCTTTACCCCATCTGACTTGGTTCTGAGTAAATGATAGAAATGCCTGAAACTGTATGTCACCTATGAATGGGCCAGAGTTATCTTCCCTTTTTTCTTCTAGAATGAAATTATGAAAGTACAATTCACACAAAAAGTATTGTACCTTTTCATCATGCTCTCTTAAACATGAAATAAACTCAGGTACAATGGCAAATGAAATAGGTTTTCCTTATCTGATGGCCTTCACTCTTAATAATAGATATTGTTCCAACAAGAATAAAGTGTAATTGGTGGCAGGGGCTCTGCAATTAATAGCATCAGAGTAGACATCACATATTTCTTTGATTTTCTCCAAAGCTTTTTCTAATTGGGTTTGCACCTTTTTTAATCTTCCCTTGGGCTCTGGTGAGCATGGCATAGGTCTCTCTCTGTTGTTGTCATGTCCTTCAGTTTTTTAACGATATTTTGATATTCAGCCCTAGTGACCATCATATCTTGGTGTTGAGCCAATGCTCGTTGGGCTTGTCTCAGCTATGCCTTTAGTTTATCAATGGTGACATCGTGTGCTTGAGATTGGGATGCTTGGTATTCTTCCATAGCACCCATTTCTTCCCTAAATTGAGTTAATGCTTGCTGGACGTGTGTAAGCTTTGCTTCTAGTCTATCCACAATAGCACTCTGTTTCTGGGACTGGAGTGCTTGATGCTCTACCATAGTCAGTAATTCATTTCTGTTTTGAACCAGGGTTTGTTGAGACTGCATCAATTCTTCCTTCAATCTCCTAATGGTAGCATTCTGATCAAGGAGTTGAGCTATTTTCTCTAATATCGAGGTGTCTGTCTGCACCTCAACATCAATTGCTTCTGTAGATGTCATATTTTCTTGTGTTTCTAAAGGAATTGCTTCCTCATTCTGAGCTACTGTTTCTTCTACTACTATTTCTTTGGGGTCTGTCTGTATCCCTATAGAATTTGTACTGGCTGCTTCTTTAGGAAGAGGGTTTCTTCCTTGCACTCTGGCCCTTTTGTTCTTCTTTCTTCTGTGGGCCTTATTCGCCTATTCTCACTGTTTCCTCAATTCCTTAATAATTTCCTTGAGTTTAACCACCTTCTGCTTTTATACTTCAGCCTTCTTAGCCCTTTTCTTCAACAGTTTGTTTTCTTTTTTTATCTTTCTAATTTTCTTATGGCTCTTGGCTGATTTTTGTTTATGAGAGGTCTCAAGGTCTTCTTCATTCTGGCCAACAGATGGTTGTTTCTTTGTTCCTTCCAAATGTTTTGTCTGTCCAAGAGAGATTCTTGTTTCAAAATGATGTTCTTCTTGTGCTCTGTCCTCAGGAAAAGACATTTCAATATCAGTAAAGTATTCAACTGGTTTTGAAGAGGAGGCTTGTTCTAGGCATTTTTCTAGATTATTTGTGCCTCTGTCAATTGAGGTTCCCAAGATTCCCAAAACCTGGGCTATTTCTACCTCATAGCTCTTCATAAATTGTTTTGTCAGATGCTCTAATGTCGGTTGGGTGTCTTCCTGAACATTCCTTTGTGAGGTATGTTCTACTTGCCCAATTTCTTGAGCATTCTTGCATGGAAACTATTCTGTAGAATTTTGAAGTTCTTCAAGCTGTTTTGTTGTACCTTGAATTGCTTCAGTTGTTTCCTGAATTCGTCTGCTTCTTCTCCTTGTCTGAATGACGGTTGTAGGGGTAGTTGTTTGTCTCTTCCTCTTTTTCGTTAATGCCTGTGTTTGTGAGGTCTAGGCCTTTTTGATTTGGGCAGGGTCTGCCTCAGCTTCAGTTTGAGGAGATGGGATTTCTCTTTGGGTAGTAGTCTCCTCTGCCTGTCTATCTTCAATTTCCCTTGGTGGTTCTTCATGGCATAATTCAGGTTTCTCTAGTTTTTGAGGTCTATTGGCCTCAATCAGGTTATCCCAGGTCAATTGAGTTTGACTCAGTGCTTTATTTGTTATCAATTTAACTAATCTGTGGTGACTGGTAACAGTAACATGGTCCTTGGATTTTTGTGTTCTTAAGGAAAGCTCATGTAATATGGCATTCAGAAAGAAAGGTAGATTAAGTATTAACCGTTGTTTTAAAGCTGCCAGCAATTTGAGGTGGCGAGGTCGAATTACATCATATCATCCATCAAAAGTGATGTATCGCTGAATTATCCCTGCAAGTTCCTTCCATGGTTCTCTGAGGGTACTGGGATTGAGTCCCTTTCCCTTCTTATCCAATTCTTCCCCAGGGTCTGTCAAAGTTTCCACAGCTTCCTTCAGTGCTATGTATCTTCATTTCCACTAAATTCCTGTGTTAGGGAGGCCTGTGACCTCTGCTAAGATTTCTAGGGTGACTGAGATTTGTATGCCTCACACTATAAAGTTTTCTCCCTGCAGATTATGAAAGAATTCAAGCGTGACATTCGTGTCATATCCTTGCAGACGGTTGAGGTACTCCATCCACCCCAGCTGGTGCAAGATATCTCTTTATTGCTCTGTAACCTTTAGTAAAGTTGGCTCCCTGCACACACCTCTACCACCCATTTTGTGAGAAAATGTGGATGACTATCGTTCCTGGTAGCAGACTTGGTTAGACCAACTTGGAGGAAAAAATACAGAAAATAGCAAATATCAGAGACAACAAATGTTTAAAAATGTGGGTATTTATTACAATCATTACTATCTTTATCGAGAAGTGTGTCGAGCGTCCACTCCCCTCATTAATATATCGGTCGATCTCGACCGTCAGCGTAGGGGAAAGTAATGAGTGTAGGCATTGATGGTGAGAAGTAATGATTGTACTATCTCCACCAATGGGGAGCAATGATTTATTTTCAAACAACATATTGTAACGGTAATCATTAAACGTTAATCCTCTTTTGTGGAATTGCATTATACCTATACTCAAAAGAATGCTTTAAGGATACATACGCTGAATAAATTAAATCTGTTCATTTAAATAATATCCCACATATCATAATGTTGTTACTTTTCCATTTCATTGAATACAACTGAAATGATAGCCTCATTATTGAGTGAAGGAAATCTAGAGATACGCAAAAAATTGGCGTTTAAGATAAAATTCCATACCACAGGCAGAGCCACTGTTGCCAACAGACATCCATAGCCTCAACAGGGTTGCCTTTTAACCCTCAGATGAGCCTGTATCCTTGATAATTATTTGAATCGTCTTTTCCAAAAATACCATTATCCTAGTTTGGTAGCCATACGGTGATAATGCCACTCACTAGATTGTAACTTAGGTGAACAAGCTGGATCATGATGAGACCCCTTGTCCTTTGACTAGAAAATGTCAAAGGCCATTGCCCTAGTGTGGTAGTCATAGTGGGAATGTCACTTAGGTTATTATCCTATGATTGTGGTAGGTTGGCTTGTGATGAGACCCCCTATTTTTTTTAAAAAAATCATAATCGATTAATTTTTATATTAATTTTGAATTTTTTCTCAAAGAAGACCATTATAATAGTTTGTTATACAGATGATGATAATGCCCCTCACTAGAGTGTAACTTAAGTGAACAAAACAGCTTGTGATGAGACCTCTTGTCTTTTGACAAAAGAAAATGGCAAAGGCCATTGCCCTGGTGTGGTAGCCATAGTGGGAATGTCACTTAGGTTAGTATCCAATGATCGTGGTAGGTTGGTTTGTGATGAGACCCCCTATTCTTTGTGGGAAAAGAAAGAAATTTTATTTATTTTATTTTATTTTATTTTTGGAAGTTTATGAAGGGAGGCTTATCTACTCCTTAAGAGTAAGGGATGGTGTAAAGAAGTGTAAGGATGCCAAGTAAAAGTGTGCCATAGACTCCTTATTAATTATAAACGTGAGATATCATTTAAGTGTAGTTGTATGTATAAGGAAAAAGAAATGAATTATGGTGGTTATAGGTTATGAACAAGGTTTAAGATATTTCAAAGAAAGTGATACAAAAAAACAATTTGATAAGGTATGGGAGATAGTCCACAAAATAATGATAGATCGTTAGACATAATGTTGGTGAAAATTATTTGGTGAAAGTTTTACCCCAAAGGAAAGGTTTAGCGTTTTATCAGCAATGTAGGGAAGGAATGACAAAATGAACAACAGGTATGCAAAAAGAACAGCAGGTGTGACAAAGGAACAACAATTGTTCCGTTCAAAGGAACAACAGGCGTGCAAAAGGAACAACAATTGTTTCGTTGAAAGAAACAATAGGCACACAAAAGGAACAACAATTGTTCCGTTCAAAGGAATAGCAGGCGCGCAAAAGGAATGACAATTGTTCTATTCAAAGAAACAACAGGCGCGGAAAAGGAACAACAATTGTTCCATTTTTAACCATCGGAATAGGTAATTTTTAGAAACTTGGCAATGTGTTTTTCTTGAATTCAAGGTTGATTCCTCATCAACTAAATTAATTTATGAGTTGGTTTATTTCAAAATTAAGTAATGGATGGTTTGTTAATGTTATGAATTTCATTATAGTTGCCCAATTGTTGCTGCTGAATCATGACACATTCATTTCTCTGCGAAAGACAAGGTTTGGGTGATGAGATGAAGTAGGAGTTCGGAACAAAAAAGAGTTCTAATTGAGTTCATTACAGTTATCCTCCCTAGTTTTGACTTTCTCGAATGATTGCCAAAAATAATAATAAAAAAAACTAAATAAAATCTACAGAAAACAAAATTATATACAATATGTACAGTGTCAACATAATTCAACATTTATGGACTTGGGGTGGTTGGATTACCTTCCCAGCCAGCCAAAATTTGAATGGTAGGGTCCTTACTTACCTCTTGGTAGAAAGATTCTTTTGAGGGTGGTTGATGATAGAGTTGTAGTCGGTGTCCATTGACCCGAAATGGAGATCTGGACCCGTCGATGGTGCTTAACATGACTGTGCCATTATCATGGACTTCATTGATTTCGTATGGTCCTAGCCACCGTGTCTGTAATTTTCCCAAAAAATCCCGAAATCTGGAATCATAGAGGAGTGCCCAATCACCTTTTTTAAATGATTTTTTTTTATATGCTTTTTGTGTCAGGTCGTTCTCTTTTTCTAAATAACAGTCGTGCACTATACAACAGACATGTGTGCTTCATCCAATTCGTTGAGTTGTTGAAGGTGTTGTTTAAGTTCTTTTGTAAGATCTAGTCTGATTTCTCGAGCCATCCTTAGAGTCTTGATTTCAAATTCGATTGGGAAGATGGGTTCTTTTCCATAGACTAAATGATAAGGAGAGTAACCAGTGGTATTACGCCATGTTGTGCGGTAAACCCATAAGGCATTTGGGAGCTCAGAAGCCCAATTTTGTCTGTTTGTTGAGACAGTATTTGTCAGGATTGCCTCTAGGACTTTATTGGTTCTTTCCACTTGCCCATTTTCTTGTCGATGGTATGGATAAGTAATTATGTGTTTGATATAATAATTATCCAGGGTGGTGGTGATTCTATGAGCTGTAAATTGTGACCCCCCATTAGTAATTACCTCTCTTGGTAGTCCATAGCATACGAATAATTTGAAAATAAATTTGATGACTACTTCTTCTGTTGCATTTGGTAAGGCTTCTGCCTCTACCCATTTAGTCATGTAGTCTGTTGCGACTAGAATATATGACTTATGATTTGACTTTGGATTGAAGGGGCCAACGAAGTCTAGTGCCCATCTCTCAAATGGTTCTTCAACTACTTGTGCTTTCAAAGGAATTTCATTAGCCTGACCTGGTTTTCCCATCCATTGACAACTATCGCAGGTCTAGACATATTTCTTCATGTCTCTGAATATTGAGGGCCAATAATAGCCCATCTGCAGAATTTTGTGTCCAGTCCTACGATCTGCAAAATTCCCACCTTAGGGCTCATCATGTTCAGCCTTTAGTATGTCGTAGATTTCATCATCTTGTATGCATCTGCGAATCTGGAGATCAACTCCTGTATGGAAGAGATATCTGCTGATCCAGGTGAATCGTGCGCTACATTGGACGATCAGTTTTCTTTCCCTTGATGAAAGATGTGTCGGTAATCTTCCCGCTGCTAGGTAATTTGCCACGTCAATGTACCAAGGTGGCTTTGTAGTAATGACAAACAGATGCTCATCTGGAAATCGATCTTCGACTATTAATGAGTCATTTGTTTTGGGTATGCAGGATAGAAAGTCTGCGACAAGGTTTTCTCTCCCGAGTCGATCTTTGATGGTGATATCCAATTCCTGCAATAGTAACAATCATTGAGTGACCCATCCATTAGTAATTGGTTTATTAGCCAAATATCTAATAGTAGAATGATCAATATACAGAATGACCAGATAGTGTGTTATATAATGACGAAATTTATTGATGGCATGTATAACAACTAAAAACTCTTTCTCTGTTACTGTATAATTAAGTTCAATTGGATTAAGATTCTTTCTAATAAAATAAATGGTGTAGGGTTTCTTGTCCTCCTCATGTCCGAGGACAATGCCTATGGCAATATCTGATGCATCGATGGAGATGTGAAATGGTATTTTCCAATTTAGTCCCCTCAACACTGGTGTTGTCGAGATCAACTTCTTGAGTCTTGAAAATGCCACATCACACTTGTCAGACCACTAAAATTCTACATTAGCAGTCAAAGCATGTAAAGGTGCAACAGTTCTTGCAAAATTTTCCATAAATCTACGATAGTATCCTAAAGCGCCAAGGAAACTACGTACCTCAGTTTGTGTGTGTGGTGTAGGTAGATTAAGGATTACCTCTATTTTTGCAGGATCTACCCTAATTCCATCTGTAGAGATATAATTCCCTAGTACCACACCTTCTTTCATCATCATGTGACACTTTTTGTGGCTTAAACATAACCTGGTCACAATGTACCACTCTAGTATTTTCTCTAGGTTATTCAGTGCTTGATCGAAGTCATCGCCATAAGGAGTGAAATCATCCATATAGAATTCAAGTCCTTCACTAATAAGATCATTGAATATGCTCAGAATAGCCCTTTGAAAAGTGGTTGGAGCGTTACAAAGTCCAAAGGGTAATACTCTATATGCAAAAGTGCCCCAGGGTCATGTGAATGTAGTTTTCTCTTGATCTTCTGGGGAAATATGAATCTGATTGTACCCACTAAAACCGTCTAGGAAAGAAAATAATTTCTTTCCTGCCAAAGTGTCCAGGACCTGGTCAATGAAAGGAAAAGGGAAGTGTTCTTTTTGAGTGGCTTTGTTAAGTTCCCTGTAGTCAACGAAGATGCGCCATTTCCCATTTTTCTTTGGGACAATCACTAATGGGGAAACCCACCGACTATCTGAGATGGGATATATAAAATCTACGTCCAACAACTTTTGTAAGTTTTCTTTAACAATATCCCCGAGGTGAGGATTCAATCTTCTCTGTGGTTGTCGGATAGGTCGGGCATATTTTTCAACATAAATGTGGTGTGTGTAGAGTTTCAGATCAATACTTTTCATATCAGAATATTCCCATGCAAAAGCTTGCTGGTATTTGGAGAGGACTTGAATTAGCTTTTGCTATTGTTGTTCATCTAAATTGGAATTGATGTTTAGAGACCTCCCTAGTGCAATCTCGATGGGTTTGCTGTTATGAATGGTTGTAGTTGGAATTTGTTGTTGTATTAAATCTTCCAGCAGGTCTCCCTATGCCTTACAGTCTAGAACAACTTGGAGCATCTAGCAGGTCGAGTTGCTCATGGTGGCTGGATTATTGATAAACCCACTGATTACGTCAGCCTCTAGATGGTTTTTAAGTCTGAGGGCTTCTTCCTACGTAAGAGGGGCTCGTAAATCCCTCTCTAGGTATCGCGGTGGTGGAAATTGTGGATATACAAAAGTTGCACTTGGTTTATCAGGAGGATATAAAATGAGGTTCTTTGTGATACCCCCTCTAGTGATTGTCATATTACCTACTCGACATCCTATGTATGCATCTGTTGTTGCAAGCCATGGCCTGCCCAGTATCAATGGATGCCTTTCAAGTCCACTTATTGGGTTGATGATGAGGAAGTCCACTGGATATTCCCAAGAGTCAACGAAGATGGCTATATCATGTAATGTGCCAACTGGTCGAACTATCGATCATTCTACCAACTGCAGCATTATTGAGGTGGGTTCGAAGGAGTTAAAACCCATGGTATTGCAGGTTTCCATAGTCAGGATGTTGATGGTTGCTCCCAAATCAACTAGTGTATTGGGAAAAGAACAGCCCTGGATCTGAACTGTCACTATGGGATTCCCTGGATCTGCATATTTAACCGGTTCTTGTCTACCTAAAATTAGATCAGACAAGGCTCCTACCACATGGACTGTTGATGATGGATTTTTAATTTTTCTGATGGGATTTCTCCCACATAGCTGCTTGATCATTTTTGCATAGATTGGGATGTCTTGAAGAGCTTGCAGGAGTTGAATCTTGATATATAAATTCTTGAATTCCCCTACAATGTCAAAGTTGGGATATACGGTCAGTTTTGCTATCATCAATATTTCGGGGAATGGAGGGGAGGGTGTTGCATCCTTATCAGGATCTTGTGATTCGACTGTGTTTTCCCCCTGCTCGATTTCTTCTATTATTACCACAATCGAAGGTGTTTTTGCTGGTGGTTTTTCACTCTCCTGGTCTTGAAAAACGTTATTTTCTTCAGGAGAGATTATTCATCCCGATATCAACCATAGTTTGCTGCACCCTACCAAGTTGGTCTCTCCTTCTCCATTCTCCATAATCTAAATGATTTGAGCTAGTCTGTTATTTGGATTTGGGTGAGGTTGGGCTAGTAGTTGAGGGTGCAATTGGGATTATGTGTTTTGGGGCAATTGGAGTGGTGCTTGTAATGTAGGTTGAGTTTGAGGGGCCATCCCCATGGGGCACTGCCAATTCTGATTCCAATTTGGGTTTTGGGTAGTCATGTTGGGCCGCTGTGAAGGGTAGATGTTGTTATTTGAGTTTTTCTAGGATGAGGTCGGATATTGTGAGTTAGGCCAAGTGGAAATTGCAGTTGGCTGATTCTGCTAGGCAAGATTTACAGTGGGCTGGTTTTTCCAAGTGGGATTTGTGGGTGGGTATTGCTGGGGCTTCCAATTCTGATTAGTAAACGGATGACCCTGCCATGTGCTACCAAGAGCTTGCTACTGATTATACTGTCCAAAGAAGAAAGAGGAAGGGTCTTGCAGTGTATTTGGAGGCCGATTGTGCCATTGATGATGCTGAGCCATCAGATATAATGGATCTGTTTCTTATTTTGCTTATCTAAAGACAACTTTCAGTCCAGGAAATGATGGGCATTGTTCCATGTCGTGATCCTTGGCGCAGATAGCACAAACCTGGACCACGTCCAAAGGGAAATCCCTTGGACCATGTTTTCTTCTGCACCTATGACAAAATATGGCCAATGTTTGTTCTTATTCTGTTTTTTTCTTTTTGGCCTGCAACACATCCAATTGTGTAGTCAAAGTTCTCAGAATATCTATTTTGAAGTTTTCTAAGAGATTACCAACTTCAGCTCGCGTAACACCCCCGCTGGTAATATTGCTATTTCTTGGGGTATGCATCCCTGATCTGGTCCGTGAACTTCCTCTTGAGAACTTGATGCACAATAGGATGATGCCATCATAAGTTTCTTGATAAATGTCATCCTTCCCCATTAAATTCAATGTTTCTACCCATTCATACCTTTAATCAGATTTTCCTTAAGTACTTCACCTGGTAACGTGCCATAGGGTGATGTTTGTAAATTATATTGAAATCTCTCGACATATTCTTCTAATGATTCATTTTCTTTTGCAGTCATTTGAAAGATTTCATCTTTTAAGTCTCTAGTTCTACAATAATCCTGATATTTTGTCAAGAAGGCCTATTTCATTCCATTCCATGAGTTTATAGTTCCTCCCCCTAATCCCATGAACCAGCGTAGAGCTACTCCTTTCAAAGTGGAGGGGAACAATTTTAATTTTTGGGGTTTAGAGGTGTAATCATACCCTCTACATAGGACATCAAATTCAAATAAGAATGCGTCCAGGTATTCTGAGATTAATCCATGAAAGGTTGGCAGGTTTTGTAGGGGAATTGCCTTCATGGGGGCATTGGCGATTGGATCAATTATCAGATATTCCAAAGTGGAAGTCTGGGCACATTGTGGATTTGGTTGTGCCATTTGATCGAAAATATGCCAGAAATCTTCAAGGATTTCTTGATTCGAATATTTCATTTGAATTGATTGGTTATCTGATCCTCTAGGGGATTTGATTGAACTCCCTCTATCTAGGATTTCAGATATGCCTTCTTCTTTCACAGGAGATTCAGGATCAGGTGGTGGGTCTGTCTTATCTATCCCACTGGTTTCTCCTTCTCCTTCCTCAAGATTACAAGAGTTTCCCTCTTCTAAAGGGTTGAGGGGTGGAAGATTTGTGCTCTGAAATATTTGCTCAGTCCCTTCAGTTTTTCTATGAATCTTGGTGTGGGTTGTAATTGGTGAAACTAGCACCTGAGGGATTCGGGTAGATCCTTTTCTAGGTCTAACTGAAGCTTGATATTCTTCTTTTTGGATTATGTCGTCTATGAAAGTGATTCTTCCAGGGAGCATTGAGCCCTAGGCTCTGGTAATTTTTGGTGGGGGGTTTGGTTTTTCAAGATCTTTCTTCTTATTCATACACACTTCACACAAAAAAAGGAAAATCAAGAAAGAAAAAAAAAACACCTATGCAACCTCTTAATGCGTCAACTGGAGGTAGGCATTGGTATAAGCATCTTACTTATTGTCTGCGTAGGTTCTTACCTTCCGTATTCAATACCACGTCCTCCAGAGGCACAATCTATGCTGCCTTTGACATTCTTCCCCGGCAACGGCACAAAAATGTTGGGCTCTAAAGATGTCTAAAAACAACCTTAGTTTAACATTAATTTATCAACCCGAGGATAGCTCGTAGAGGATAAAATCGTGTAGTGAAAGAAAATCTAAGTTTATCAACAATCAAGTTCCTCAAACATTCATTAAAGATTCTAGGAAGTGAAATCTAAAGCTGTGCAATGGAAAGGAACTAATTAATCTATTGAATTCATTTTAAGAGCAGTAATTGAATCTAGATAAAGACTTGCAGAAATGACTATTATTATAAATCAAATTGCTGGAAAGAAAAAGGAGAATTACTCTATCTATGGAAAGAAATAGAGATTGTAATCTAATCGGAAAGAGACAGCAATTGTATTTCTATTGAAAGGAACAACAACTATATTCTAACGGAAAGGAACAACAAATGTAAACTAAGTGAAGGGAACAACAAACGTGAACTTATGAGGAACTATCACGCATCAAATCTCAGTAATAGGAATCGGAACAACAATCATCTAATGCTTCAGGGAATATCTATCTCTTGCAATTGACATGAATTCACCAACACACTTATGCATTCATTTAACTACTGTAAAAGAGAATCGAATCAAAAAATAGAAATTGAACTGATACAATTATAGGTCGAACAGTAGCTCCTTCAGACTGAGCCCTTGGTCCTTAGAAGCACTGCTATTTGAAATTCAGTATATAGAAATGGTAAAACCGCTCGAAGCTTCTATTGATTTCATAGCTGGTACAACATTTTACAAAAACTGCTAATGCATAGCAATTCTAAGTTCTGAGTTCTTGGGTGCAATTCTTCTACATCTTTTCAAGATCTATTTACCCCTTATATATTACAATAATCTGGGTAAATTAAGCTATCTCGAGGATCGAGATATCCTCAGGATTGCTTTACTATTACAATATAAGCAACTCGGTCATCTTCAAAACTACCTCACGCCATAAATTCTTCAACCTCCAATAGCTTGTGCATCTTCAAGATTTCCTTTGCTATCTTGGGTTTGACAATATTTAACCAATCTTGTAATAAAACCAGACAATTCCAATCATATTTAGGATCTATGTAATCTAACTTCAACAATAACGCTAAAGAGTATATTATTCATTTTCTATTCTATTTGCTCCTAAATAATCGAAAAGTCAATCAAGATGATATCATGAAATGTGGGAAAAAGGAAGATGTTTATACCTTTTTCATAACCTAACAACATGTACAGATCCTTTTAGGGTTTTTCAGGAAAAACATTGAGCTTAGTCTTCGTTCTTTCTCATGCTCGTGAATCAATGAGAATGTAACCGAGTATATGTTTATCACTTTTTCGGACTCATAAAGGTTATACAAAAAAGGAACCCCCTCAAGTTCCCTTTAAGCTATTTTCAGACTCTCTAAACATGAAAATATTGTAGAGCGACCTTGTTCTTTTCACGCTCATAAAAGTATTTGAAGAAAAAATCTGATGAGTGGTAGGTTATCACTTTTTTGGTCTCGTCAGATTAATTTACGAAAAATGACTTGTTGGAGTTCTCTTTAAGTGTTTTTCAGACTCTCTAAAATTGAAAAAACCCTGAGTTTTATTTCTTTGGACTCGTTAAAAAAACATCGAAAGACCCATATGGACTGAACCACTCCTTCCTAGGGTTCATTAAACATAATCTAAGGGACTCATCCGAAGGATGATCTTACATCAACAAGCATTTGTTATCCTCCTCAATATTGTGTAAAAATATAGAGGTACTCGATAGAAATGGTGGGGGAAAATTTGGGAAAGAAATGTGTCTCTGTATCCATGTTAGTAGCAGTAATAGTCTCTCTTGAACATGACAGCCCCTTCATCATTGTGTTTGGGTTGGGAAATCCATTTGTCTCTCCTTTGACCATCCACAAATTCATATGTTGGGTCCTTCTTGAGTCAATGCTGCCAAGACCATTGTTGTGTCATTCATATGTTCAAGAGAAGTTCAACCGAAACAAGCCTTCCATCGAGTCAACCATCTGTAGTTATAAATTTTCTACCATGTCGGCCTTCCCTGAGTCAATTCCGATCTACTTCATACTCTGATCTATGTCAAATCTATTACTTATTTTGTGTCATTGATGGGGGATACATCAAGTCCCTCATGTGACAAGGCTTTTCCTGTTGAATTCAACACATTATCTGGGAACAAGACTTAGAAATCATTTAGTACCTTAGAGCCTGCATGCCTCAATGGTAGGTCTCTTCGTTTCCAACAGTGGATTCACATCATTGACCCCTGATTGGGATATTCCATTAAGTGTTTGACTTCAGCTCATTTATTCACATTTCTTGGATTGTACTAGGTTACCTTGGGAGTCATTGACATCAATGGTGATTTCCCTCGCACTTGTTAACAACTTTCATCATTGATCAGTAATCAAGTGGTTTCTACCATGTTCGACTTCGACACCTGTAATCACATGGCTAGATTCATACTTAGGACAATGGAAATGAATACCATGGATCTCATCATCCTAATATAGGTTGCGATGGAGTATTCATGAATTAGAATTGACACATAGATCCACTATGTATGTCTCGTGTCTATGTCCAAATTTGAATTCTTTAAAGCATAGATCCATAGTGTATTCCTGGTGGCTATGCCAATTCACAATGGCATGGATCCACAGTGCATATTGGTGGCCATGACTTACTTGGCATTTTGTGATATGAGTATGGGGATGCCTACCTTGGAAAATGGTATATTATTATGTTGATGCTTGATTGTTTGCAGGTTCCCGATCGATGCGCTCCTTGTTCGACACACACATTCTACAAAGTATCTCAGCTGTGACGAGTTCTAGCTTCATACTTTGGGGGGAATTCTGTTACACATTATTTTGGTCACCCTAATGACCTACTAGAAGCATGTTATTGTGTTCCCAAAAAAGGATAAAATAGTCTTTCTCCATGAGGAAAGTGACTGACTTTCTCTTCTCAAAAACCCTATTAAGGAAGGTCGTCGCAGGATGTAAAATACATAGGGTGTGATGATGCCTGATCATCGCCCCCTACTCTAGAGTTGGACTGCGACATCTCCATAGGTTTCTCTATAGCTAGGGTGCGACGATGCCAAAAATATAAGGAAAAGTCGAGCTTCACGAAAGTTCTAGAAGGGGATTTTCTAGAAGATGAGGTGGACTCCGAACGGTTTGGATCTTACTCACTTCTATGATTTGGTGGGATCATCCTAATCTCCTCATCCATATCTCCTTCACACTATATAAGGAGGGATATCTCATGGAAAAGGCTAAGGTTGAATAAGCTAATATTTTTATGGACAAACTCTACCTCAGATTATTCTTGGGAGCTTTGCTTTAGTTCTACAAGCTACATGGTGGATCTTCATCATTCAAGGGCTTTGGAGCAAAGGTGTGTGTGTTAGAGAAAAGGGCCATCGAAAAGGAACCTTGTGACATCAAGGCTTTGGTTGTACTCTCCACTTTCCATTCAATATAATGCAGTGATATGTTTTGTTCCCATAAAACCATTCTTGTTTTATTGTATGATTTCTTGATCACATACATAGGTTCTTGTTGAGTATATTTGTTTATTTCACTCTGGTTGGCTTGTGTTCTTTTGTAGATCCAATACCATAGGAGCATTGGAACGGATCTAGGATGGCAATGACAAGAGGAAGCTACATTTAAATGGTATGTTTTTTATATCTTGTAAACTCAATAATTAGAGCTTAGGGAAAGCATCATATTCTGTTTTGTTTTGTTCTAGTTCTGGGTGGAACTAGGGAGATTTGTTTGTGTCTGCACTTAACGATTAGTCCAACAACAACATGATTGATTACTCATGGACAGACATTCTCCCTATGGAGAATGGTATGGGTTGACAGATTGTTGATGTACCATGGATAGTTATTCTTCTAAGACATATGTCTGGATTAGAAGAATGGTTTGTCTCCTTGAGTTCATAGAAGTGACTAGAGTGGAGAAATTGGTACATGACAAACAGTTTCCCTGAGATCATAGTAGTGGCCGGAGGGAAAACAGTCTAGGATAGTCATTCTTCTAGGATGTATGTCCGGATTAGAATAATAGTCCTTGTATCCCATGCCATGCCTTCCAACATTTGTTGGAACAATTATTCTTCTAGGACATATGTCCCGATTAGAAGAATAGTTCTTGTGTCACTCTGTGGAGTGAGTGACTTATTTAGCATCATGCCCGTTTACTCAGATGAAGTATGCCTTCAAGATATGATGCAGTTAGTGCTATTAGATGATATTGATAGTGATGATGTTGCTCGTGAGTTGATCTACATGATCATGAGATATCATGTGTGGCTATGATGATGCTACCGATTGAATGGTTTGTTTGTGATCAATACCATTACCTTTAATACCTCCCTAGCTAGGAGGCAGTGTTGATATTATGGTAGTTTCGGGAGGTATTAACCTCCACGTGTAACCTTTGACGAGACTAGAATATTTCGGGAAGCAAGACAAACCCTAAAGAAATGTGTAGAAACCCTAGAAGACATGTCAGCTCAATAAAAGAATTAATCTTTAAGTGTTAACCTTTAAAATAAGAAGTCGGTCTGGACACGTGACAAAGAGCACTATAAATAAGAGGGTGCTAGAGCTCATTTGTCACTTTCACTCTCACAATTTCATAAGGACTAGTAGTGCGCAAGTTTAGAGAGGGAGTGTAGTTGCAGCTGCTGCAACTAGCATTTTGGTTTTGGTTGGAATTTATCTTGGTTATGGTTTTGAATTTCTACTTGGCTTCTAGTTATTCTTGCTTGGTGTGCTACCCTTGGAGAAAGGTGTACTAGCCCTAGTTAAATATTGATATGCTACCAAAATTATTCTATCTATCAAGGTTAAGGTGCTCGGGGGTGGCCTTTGTGCCTATGGTTGGGTGACAATATTTCTATATTGTCTGTTGGCACAGGGGAAAACCCAAGGTTCAAAGCTACAACAGTGCACCAACAAAACCCTAACTACTAGCCCTTTCGGCAACACCTGCGAAGCAGATGAAGCCTCACCCGAGGTAGGGGCAGGGGTGGTTGGAGGACTCCAATGTATGCAACCTTAGCTGGGACACAGATTTTTTATTATAATACTTGACAGAGTACATAGAAACTACAGTTCAACAATATTTAACCAGTCTCTACTCTGTAGATAAAACAGAGCATCACAACATTCATTCAGATACAAGATATCTAGTAGCACTTAGCATAAAGAGATAGATTAGATCTAGCAGATTCTTGCACTAA
Organism: Picea glauca; assembly: GCA_000966675.3. NCBI lineage: Eukaryota > Viridiplantae > Streptophyta > Pinopsida > Pinales > Pinaceae > Picea > Picea glauca. The sequence goes on from JZKD02S1628931.1 coordinate 142,870, forward strand.
GCACATTCACATAGGTCAGATCTAGCATCCATATACATCGTTAATCACAAAGCATCAAAATATTTGTCTATCTATATCAAAGCACTTTAGCAAATAAACACACCAATACATCGCACAAATCATAGAAACACAGCATGTACGTGGTTCACCCCCACCCTGGGGCTATGTCCACCAACTCTTCTCTTCTTTATTATCTTTGATAAAGATTCTTATAGGAAAATAGCATCAAAATCCTACTCTGCAGAAGACAGGAGATCTGCATGCACTCTTCCAGATCCTCCTTCTTTGAGCTACGGTACAACACCAAGCCTTCCTACAATTACTTTCACTTAGTTCTGCAAGTCTCGCATAGTATGCACAAAGCAAGTACTTAGCACTTAGCACTCTTACAATATTTTGATCACACAGATCGAATTCCTAGCACTTAACACTACTTACCACCTCTCTTATTACATCACCTAGTATTCTATATATACATTACAAAAGTGGGCCTAAGCATGGGTAAACCCATGGGCCGACATTCCCATACCCGTTACATAATCCCAAAACCCAAAAATCCCTAAAAAGGGGTCGATATCCCACGATCTCTTCTTCATCTTGCTCTCCACCTTTGACAACCCGTCGAAGTCCCAAAAATAGGTCAAACATGACCAAGAATCCACAAAACTTTGTCAAGGGCCAATAGGCCCCCAACTCTCACCCGTGACTCATCCCGAGTCACTCTGGTATGGGTAGTTATGCTTCAAAAGCCTCAAGCTTGGCTCGAGCTGCTTGGAATTTTTGTTGTGCCATTACCTCTTGTTCAACGAACTCTTAGATGACTGCATCATTGACAGGTCCCTCTAGGCACTGTTCAACTGCAGTGACGACCTGCTCCAGTTCTACTCCTCAACCTTCGACCTCTGTGAAAAATTGGTAAGCCTTATCTTGTACAGGTTGGAGCCTCTGAGTTACTTCCATAACTCTGCTCTTAATAATTTGGATCTGCTACTGGGTGGTGCATTTCTCTTGAGATCGCTTCATTCATTCCACAGCTGATAGGGGCTTCAATTGTGCCTATATTGTCTCTGCGTGCTACTTCGCTTCCTGGAGCTGTGACTCCAGTTCCTTTAATTCTGGATTCTCACTAAGTTTCTCATACATCTAGGCACTACGATCACTCAGTTTCTTGCATTCCATGGAAAGGACTTTTATTCTTTCAACTATGCTCCGAGCAGTTTCTTCTCTTTGATCCCTTACATCCTGCAGAGTTTACGGCACTGTGTGGAGCTCTAATTCTATTATGCATTGCTGTAGCTGTTGGATAGCTTCTGTGAGATTCTCTACTTGATGCATGACTCAGTATTTTGACTTTATTTCTAAGACTTTGATAGAGCAAAGTTATCTGTTGACCGCTTCTTTCACTTCGAGTTGCTCCACGAGCAACTGTTCCTTTCCTTGCTATATCTGTGCTTTCTCTTCATCAAACTTTGCTCGAGAGAAATGTTTTCCATTTCTGAAACTCTGTGTTATTCTACGAGTACACCTTGCACTTGCTTCAAGGCCTGGGTGGCTTGTTCTGTTTCTTCTTGTGCTCGTCGAAGGTGAGCTTCGGTTGCATCTGCTAGTCGACGCAGTTGGGCTAGCTCATCTCCCAACTCTGGTTCTCCCGATGGTAGGGGTGCAATGGAGACTGCACGACTGGACTGAAGGGCCTGTTGTACCCCTCGGAGTTCGACTTCAATTCTATCATACATTGTCTCCTTCTTGGCTTCTTGTTTCTCCACGATTTCTAGCAAAGTGTCATTTAGAGATGCTATAAGGAAGTCAAAATCGTCGGTGGTGAGTACAGTCTACATATTGATCACGGTGGCTCTTGATTTATTCTGGGAAGAAAGTTTTGGGGGAGAAACCTTTCTATTTTTCAAGGTATCAATATCATCTCTAGGTGGTGTTACTTCGCCTTGCTTCTATTCATTTTCTTTGTCATTTATCTCTTCTACCTCGTCATCACCTCCTCGATCAGGTGAGAGTGAAGCAATATTTCCTGAGGCGTTGCTTAAGTCTTGGACCTCTTCAGTCTTATTCCTTCTGTTGGTTCCGGGTATGTTCTGTTCGTTATGAGTGTCCTCCAGGCTGTCAAGGTCAAACATCTCTGCAGGGTTGGTGGGGATAAGGAGGTCATCTGACCATTCCTTAGTGATCTCCTCAAGGTATTCTTTCGTAAGTTTATAATATGACTGGAGATGCTCTTTGTGTTCATCTTCTCGCGCTATAATGTAGAGGAAGTGTCGATCTACACGGAACTTCATCATGGGTCAGAATCTCTGTAAGGTGTTCAGAGTCATGCGAGGTTCAGATTCGATGGCTCTCTTCAGCTGGAGGTAGTATGTATGAAAAAAAACATTCAACTTCCATTGTTTGTTCATATCACTCGAGTACCAGAGTGTAGTGAACTTTGCAACAAGCAGCTTGGATGGTTCAATATTCGGGAAGGTCACACCTTCCGGCATCTCCCAGGAAATAAAGGAGATGAGGATTAGGAGCCAGCTAAAGTGAAATTCATAACCTTGATCCTATGCTTCTCTACAGTCTAGTTCCAACTGATTAACTAGGTACTTCTCCCTGTTCATCTGTAGGCCTTCCGCTCACTTCCCTGTGAGGTCAACGACAAAGCTAGTGACATGTGTTGGCTGTTTCTTCCTTACTAAATTTCTAGATATTAGTTGGCATGCTAGGCACACTGTGCCACTCTGGATGGAAGCTACCTTGTAGCCTCGCGTCCCCTTCTCAACATCATCGTAGGTATCCTTGATCTTCTGTGCTAGTGCACGACCTGTGGATTTTCCTGAATAGAACTCCTGCGGGTCAGGACCTTGCATACTCATCCCTGTGATCTGATAGATCAACATCAGATCGACTGTAATACGAAAGTCTAGCCATAAGTAGCCGTCATGGTAGCATGAGAGTAGTAGCTTAACATAGGCATTGAATTCCTGGTGCCTTCCAAAGTGTGGGATTTTCATGACATTTAGCAGGGTGGACTGTTCGAGGTTCAGGGTCCATAGCTGGGGCATTATATTAGAATTCGTCCCCTTCTTCTTGGTCAGGTATTTATATGAGGCAAGCATACTATAGATCTTTCGATCTTCGAGGTTGAATTCATTGAACTTTAACGCGACGATCTTGTCTTGGTCTACTCGAACTATGCGTATCCCCTTCGGGAGGTATGCAATAACTATGGTGTACTTGAAATCTCTTGGTACACTATCACGACTCATCGCGCCGACCAGAGGCGAGATGTAGTCGAGTAATATGGTCGAAATCATCTTCGCATTCGCTAGGTCATCTTTGTGATTGGTTCTCTTTTCCGTTGATGGTCGGGATGGTCTAGCTTCACGAGTAGTCAACGTAGAGGCTTGCACTCCCCTCATCGATGATGTTTGTACACCCATAGACATTACTCTCTCAGATATTACTCATTCGGTCATGAGGTCAATGAGTACTTCCTTCACAGATTCTTCGATTGTGCTAAGTTCTTTAGACATACTTGCTTGTGATTGAATATCTTGGGTTCGAAGAGTAGCTAGTCACTGCAATGGGATAGATGGCAATAACACGATGATCACTATGCAAAATCATCTAGTATGCAGGCTTAGATAATCACGGTTGGAAAAAGTGTTCTCGATGCATGGCGCGACGGGATAAATAGATAACTCAGCAATGGATCTCTTACAACGGGTGAGAAGCCTTCATTAACTCTGTTCTGTCCGTTACGACATGGTCCAATGGTCTGGTGGTGAACCATAAATTCCTTTCTACTCATCCGAGACGTCGTTCTAACAGTTATAATGTTACCAACGGATATATTGCTTCACCATGCCAAATTTCCATGTGATGTTGTTCTTTTATCCCGACGAAGTTCCAATTTTGCAATTTTTCCTTCTGCGAAGATCCCTCTGGGACCTTCTGTAACTTTTCAATATTAGCTATCTTCTTACTTAGATTTCTAGCCTTCTTTCCAGTGAGCTTCGTTTCGGTATTCCTTTTTCCATTTTGATTCTTATCTTCTTTTGGCATAGTAACTTCACTTTGTTGAGATTCTTTCCTAAGATTCAAGGGTAATACTTTTTCTTTGTCTGGAATTGGTACTTCAGTCTTCTATGGGTCTTCTAGCATTCTTGCAACTTCGACATCCAATTTTTTGGTGTTAAATATCTTCGATCTGTTCTCATGTTCTTCGATCAAGTGGGTGATCCTCCTAGTCATGAAATCTTTTAATTATTCCTTCTTCTGCTCTAAAACTTCTTCTTCTTCCTTCCTTATGGCCTGATTTCTTTCAATCCAAAGTTTTCCTAGTAACATGGAAAATGGTGCACTTTCCTCAGTAAATTTAACAATCTCAAAATCTTCCTCTGTCGAAGTTCCATTGGCATTCATAGATATCTCGACGAGCTTTCCACATAGGGTTATCATTTTTCCTATGAATAATACTATTCCTCCCAATGAAGGAATCATAGCAAGCTTCCCTAAAAGTTCCCAAGTTCTTTATGTCATGATATTCACCTGCGTTTCCTCATCCAGAACATAGTCAATGTCGAAGTCTCATATTCTTACTTCTATGCATTCTTTTTCTTTAAAGATCTCTGCTAAGATGACATGTTGGTGGTCATTCATGGTTTCTTTCATCTATATCAATACTTTCTCTGATTCTTTCTGGGGTTCTGCCATAATCTTAGTTTATGGATCTGCCTTAGGGTTTTCTTGTCTCATGTTCATTCCTTCAAGCTTAGCAATCATTCTAGGGCAATCCAATACTCCATGGTCCATATCTTTGCAACAGAGACAACTAGGTCCTCTGCCAGGGCATTCCTTAGCAAGATGTATCGGTCTTCTGCAACTGTAACAAAGGGTTAATCCTCTCTTTATTTTAAATGAACCCCAGTCTTTCCTATACTGCGTGCTAGGATCATAGTAACTGACCTGCAAAAAAAAATTCCTAGGATCCTGCATCCATTTGTTAGTCCAAACATTCTTTCTATGCATAGGTATAACATATCTTTCACTATTCCTATCAGATCTACTTATATCAAATCTTCTTTCATCTCTCAGTGCCCTAATTTTCAAGCTAGGAAATTTTTTATCAATCATACCTAGATCCATACTTTAGAAACAAAAAATTCCACTTATCTTACTTCTACAGAGCACAAAGCTTTCAGATCTAAAACTTTTCACTATTCTTACCTTTTTCAGAGCACAGAGCTTCTCGATCTTACCATTTTTCTTCGAATTTGACCTTCCTCTTGGCACAGAGCTTCACAAGTCAAGCAAAATGTTGCGCACTAGGGCAATAGATCTACACATAGAGATTTCTCAGTTTCAAGTTAGATATTTGCACAAAGCTTCTTCTTCCTTAGTTCCCAACAATCACAGTTTCAGGTCCTGGCAACGGAACCATTTGTTGTCATAGGGGAAGACCCAGGTTTCAACGCTACTACAAAGCACCAAAAAAACCCTAACTACCGACCCTTTCAGCAACACCTACAAAGAAGATGAAGTCTCACCCAAGGTAGAGGAAGGGGTGGTTGCAGGACTCCAGTGTCTACAACCTTAGCTGGGACATAGATCTATGATTATAATACTTAACAGAGTACTTAGCAACTACAGTTCAACAGTATTTAACCAGTCTCTACTCTGCAGATAAAACAAAGCATCGCAACATTCATTCAGATCCAAGATATCTAGTAGCACTTAGCATAAAGAGATAGATTAGATCTAGTAGATTCTAGCACTAATCACATTCACATAGGTCATATCTAGCATCCATATACATCGTTAAGCACAAAGCATCAACATATATATCTATCTATATCAAAGAACTTTAGCAAATAAACACATCAATACATCGCACAAAGCATAGCAACACAACATGTACGTGGTTCAACCCCACCCTGGGGCTACGTCCACCAACTCTTCTCTTCTTTATTATCTTTGGTCAAGCTTCTTACAAGCACATAGCATCAAAATCCTACTCTGTAGAAGACAAGAGATATGTGTGCACTCCACCAGATCCTCCTACTTCGAGCTAGGGTACAACACCAAGCCTTCCTACAATTACTTGCACTTAGCTCTGCAAGTCTCACATAGTATGCACAAAGAAAGTACTTAGCACTTAGCACTCTTACAATCTTTTGATCACACAGATCGAATTCCTAGCACTTAGCACTACTTACCACCTCTCTTATTACATTGCCTAGTCTTCTATATATACATTACAAAAGTGGTCCTAATCATGGGTAAACCCATGGGTCGACATTCCCATACCCATTACATAATCCCAAAACCCAAAAATCCCTAAAAAGGGGCCGAGATCCCTTGATCTCTACTTCATCTTGCGCTCTGCCTTCGACAGCCTATCGAAGTCCCAAAAATAGGTCAAACATGACCAATAATCCACAAAACTTGGTCAAGGGCCAACATTGTCTATGGAAAAACGATCACATCCCTTTATTTCTTACAAGGGAGAGGGAGACAAAGAGAGTGGGTAGAGAGAGTGATAGGAAGGGGGGCAGAGAAAGTGGGGAGGGGTAGATGTATGAGAGAGAGAGAAAAAAGATAGTGAGAGGGAGGGGGAGAGAGAGAGAGAGTGAGATTGATTGTGAGAGGAAGGGGAGATATAGA
>JZKD02S1628931.1:150598-179524 GCA_000966675.3 Picea glauca
GAGAGGGGGAATAGAGAGAGAAAGAGGGGCAGAGAGTTTGATATTGAGACTAACAACGAGGAGAGAGAGAAAGGGTGGAATAGAGGTGGAAGAGAGAGGGGAGTGAGGAACAAAGGGGCAGAGTGAGAGAAAGAGGGAGAGTGGAAGAGGGGGAGGATAGAGAGGGAGTGGGTGTGAGAGTCTGAGGCATGTCAAGGTAAGGTCTATCTCTAGGTCTTTCCATGCCTTGTGATGTCTAAATCTTACCATGTCTAGGTATTACCATGTATAGGAGTGTGAGGGAGAGAGAGGGAGACAGACAGGGGGTAGAGAGGGAGACATAGAGTGAGATAGAGAGGGGTTGGGGGGGGGAGGTAGATGTAGGAGAGGGAGGACAAAGATAAATAAGGAAGGAAATTCTTTTTAGGAGCGTGGACGCATTCCTAGAGCATTTGTGTGCTCCTAGAGCGCATGCACGCTTGTTTGAATTCAATTTTTTGGGGTGGGATTGGCAAGGTGTATGCTGACTTGGTTGGCTTGGATTTAGGCTTGGGATGACAAACCTAGTGGTTCAGTTTGCAAATTCATAAAAACCTCCATTTTTGTGAATACGTCTCTATATCTTTGTTTTTGACATTATTTTTTTATAAGATAAACAATTCATTTGTTGACGAAATTATAGACATAAATAGAGTCGACTACGAAGATTTCAATTATATAATTTTTTTAAAAATATTATTGTTTACTATTTTTAATCTATTTTTGTCTTCACATATATCAAAATCCTAGAATCCATGCCTCTCTTATTTTTGTTTTGATCATGTTAAGACCCTTTTAGCTTGCACTAACAAAAGACGTTATGTTGACTTTGATCATTTTAAAAAATATTAAATTAATATTAAAAATTTCCAAAAATACAAGGCAGAAGAAAAACAAGTTCTCTACAAGTATACAAGTTTTTGGAATGAAATTTCATCATTAAGACACTCAACACCTACACTAAAGAAAACATATACCTTATATTTTGTTGGAAAAATAAGATACCATTGTTAGAAAAAATCAAATTTGACCTAGTTATTCACAATTTCTATGAATAAAAGTTGTATATTGGGAAAGCTAATTCAATTTCCTACGTTTCATCTTCTTACACCATATTCAAATTCATTGTAAAAGTACCTTGAATAATCCCTTCAAGTTAACAAATTCTATTTTTCGAGGTCTGCATTGCCACTAACCCGTCATGAGAGACCATCATTAGCTTGCACTCACTCTACATTCTAAATAAGTTAATAACTCTATTACTAAAACTGACATTATTATACCCTAAACATTAATACTTATTTTATTAAAATTATTACTCTTTTTTCTTTATTAATACCAATATTTATATTATTAGTGATATAATTTATACCATAACTAATAAAATTATTAGGATTATTATTTATTATTACTAATATCATTAGTGATATAGTTTATACCCTAAAAATAGTATTATTAAATACTTAAAACTAACATTATTAAACCCTTAATATTAATACTAATATTATTAATGATATAATTTATACTCTAATAATAATTTTATTAAATATTTAACCTAACCTTAATATTATTATTATTCTAAGGTTTATTATTTATTACTAATTTTAACATATTTACATATTAAATAAGTTAATAACTCTATTATTAAAACTAACATTGTTATACCTTAAATTTAATACTATTAATATTATTATTTTTTATGTTTTTTCTTTATTTATTAGTATTAATAAATTTCGAGTAGTATTAATAACTCTATTACTAATAAAATTAACATTAAACTTCAAATATTAATATTAATGTTATTATTAATAAAGATAATTTTTTAATATTAATTAATTTCAATTTTAATATTATTATTAAATATTATTCCTTAGTATTAAATATAATTTTAGGATTTATAAATGGCTGATTCTTAGATTTTCATTATTATTTAATATTTATTGCTACTCATCTCATCTTTTTACTCAAACTTTATATCATGAAGATAGATTCTGACATTCACAATTGAATGAAAATAAAATATTTCTAAAAATAACTCTTATCAAATATTTTTAATCATTTTATATCTCTTCAAATAACATAAATCATAATTATAGTATAATTTATAATATATTTTTTAAATGAGTAATTTTTTTTGTTATTAATAAAAAATTATAATTTAAAATAGATTTGATTATTTTAGATGGATAAATAAATTGAAAATAATAACATTATTTTTCATTTACAATATAAACATTAGAGAAATATAAAAAAGAAAGTAATATAATTTTTTTATTTTTATTTTTTAATAACATTTCTACTATTTAATGAATATCAAGATAATTTTTCTTTCCAATTTCAACATCATTCTCTTTCCAAATTAGTTTTTCCCGCCAATATTTTTGGACTTTTATCTCTCAAATTTAGCAACTTAGACAATCCTTTCAATCACTGGCAATCTGTTACAACCAGACTTGAAATTGAAATTTAGACATGATTTACTCATTCCAAACCATATTTGATAATAAACTTGCCATACTCTCTAACTTAAGTAAGTAAGTGAGATTCAAACTTTATAACGTCCGAAATCCACTCACACTTCCCCATGTCCCTATCCTCAACTCCATGCAGATTTTTAATGACAGTGACCTTAAATTTGACAATTTGAAATGAGGAGAAATTAATCCAAGTGATATAGGAATAATAGGGGTGGTTTCTTTTATTCGGGTTGGCATCTAATGCACTGGAAATTCAATTCAATTAGTCTATATTATAATAGACTGAAAATTCAATGTCTTAATTATAATAAACTCCCACGGTGTACAGGTAAACCATGGATGATGGCGAACATAATATTTGGATTTCCGGTGGAACAGTCTTTTCAAAACCGGGAGAGTCAGTTTTACGGTGGGGCCGCACCGTGTCGAAGTTCGAATGACCACCATAATTTCATTTATGTAAGAAAATCTAGCGGCCCCACCTTGAGTGCACGACAGCTTGGACAACCATGTTTGGGACCCACATTGTCCAACGGATGTGTTTAGAATTTTTAATTTTTTTTAATGATTTGATAATTAGTTATAAATTTTATTTATTTTTTAAGATAATTAGTTATAAATTCTAGAGGTCATAGTTCTTAAAGTTATAGTTTCGGAGGTCAAATTTCTTAAGGTCATTGTTTGTGAGGTCAAAGTTCATGAGGTCACAGTTCTTGTGATCATAATTCTTTGAAAGTTTGACCTCGAAACTATGACTATTGGACCGATGACATTAGGAACTATGAGCCTCTAGGAACTTTGACCTTCGAAACTACGATCTCACAAACTAAAACCTTAGGAACTATGACCTTAGGAACTTTGACCTCTAGAACTATGACCTCTGACACTATGACTTCTAAACATATGTGCACACACACACATGTGTGTGTGTGTGTGTCGTGGTCTCTATGAGGAGGGGGAATTTCTTGCTGAGGGTGTTTTGGGGAATTAGGTGGGGTAGGAGGAAATGATTCCTACCATAGTCGTGTCGAGGAAGCTATTAGGGAAAGAGGTGTGGATACCTACTCCTAAGTAGGTGAGTTTGAAGCACCCTGGGGGGTCGCTGCAATGTTGAAGGACCCTGTGGCATGGAAGGCCTCTTGAATATTTTGAATGGTAATCATTCAACAAGTGTGGTATCCAAAAATCAATGAACATTGTGATGGCCTCGCCGTTACGACAACAAGTGTCATACAACAAACAATTTTTTATTTATTTTGCGTTAGGAAATACACATCACACTTAATGGCAACATCATCAACACATCATTCACATATATTAACGAAACAATATTAATGCATTAACAATCAATAACGACACAATGCCAACACATCATCACCATGAACCATGACACGCATATCGACGTATTAACACATTAATTAACAACATCCCAACATCATTACATTCTGCAATTATAACGACACATAAACAACATGAATCATAAATTGCTCAATTCGTCTCATAAGGAGAATCATCAGATAACATCAAGATAGCATAACTCTACTTAAGGATCATAAATACAATCATAATTAATGACATAAGATACTACCGGCCCAACCTACCCTGCAAAGTTAGGACCTCCAGGACACATAAGAAAAGCTGAAGCCTAGGTTCCAAGTGATTTTAACAATTTAAGGTCTCAAGGATGGCGATCGTTCTGAGGAACAAGGAGGTGTCTACATCCCACTAACACAATCAATCCAAGAAACTAGCTAAATCAATAGTCTATGATCATCGATCACATCAATCCATCAATCCTAAACATCAATTAATCAAGGCACAAGGATAATCATTCACATAACACATAATAGACCATATTAAATCCAAGGCACAAGCATTTATCATTTATTTGAGGTGCAAGGCCCAGTCACAAAATGCAGCCATCCATCATAATAAATTTTCATTACGCGCTAGAAGACTAATGTCTAAGACCCTCATTTATTACATAAAATCCATTTGTGCAAGAAGTCTGAAATCTAAAGCCATCATTTATTACATAAAATCCAATTGCGCAAAAGTCTAAAATCTATAACTATCATTTATGACATAAAATCCATTTGCCCAAGAATTTTGAAATCTAAAACCATCATTTATTACATAAAATCTAATTGCGCAAGAAGTCTAAAATCTATAACTATCATTTATGACATACAATCCATTTGCGCAAGAAGTTCGAAATCTAAAGCCATCATTTATTACATAAAATCCAATTGCGCAAAAGTCTAAAATCTATAACTATCATTTATGACGTAAAATCCATTTGCGAAAGAACTCTGAAATCTAAAACCATCAATCCAACATCCACATTGTTATAAGGCGCAAGAGACTCAAGTGCCTTGCTTAATCAATCCTTTATAACCTAACCAAGCCTAAGTGTACAATGAACTTAAAGAATTAGTTTCCAGATCTCTTTTAAAAGAACTAAACTTACATGAAGCAATATATAAATAAATATGAGGGAAACTATTGAGATTTATCAATAACACATTGATCTAGTAAAAAATTGTTCAGTCCATTCAACAACCCTAAAATGTTTTATAAGGGCAAGGGAAAAGTGCTTTACATAACTGTGCATACATCGAAAATTATGGAAGGGCTAAAGATAGTGGTGTAACAACTATATAAAAGTAGGTGCCTAGGAAAGAACCCGATTATTGCGATCTAATTCGGGATAGATTCTCCTCATTGTAGAATGGTTAACTTGTGGTCAAGGATACAACAAAAAGACACTGCAAAACTAAATTCAATGAATCTGTAGTCCACTCCATGGGTGTTAACATGATATCTTGATAGAGGAGTCCATTGATACACAGGTGGGGGTTCATTGGTATAACCGAGTTTTAATGGAGTAACACTATTTAAATTAGTTTCACCAGGGAACTATTCAGATCGAGTTAGTAGTTCAGAGTAATACTTTATTGGGTTGAGCGTTTTCTTTTACCCATAGTAAAAACCTCTCTAAAGGTTAAATACCACCACCCATCCTAGGTTGTAATACTGGATAACCGTCCTTGTAGAAGGATCACATCACAAGCATTAAATTAAGAATTTATAGCACTTGGAAGATGGGTATTGGGGAAGGTGTAGGGCAATGAGAATCAACGCAAACAAAGATAAGGAGAGGAAAAAGAATGCAGAGCTTGACCCTAGAAACACATGGAGTGTATGCCATGATAGGCATATGGCTCCAGAAAATACAACGCTGGAAAAGAGCGTAATCACTAGCAGGTTTAGATGGTATATTTGATGAGTGAGGAGAAGAAACATTAGTGCAGGGCAATGAAGGGGGATTCGTTGCACCAACAATGATTTCAATGGGAGATCCCAAACGAATTTATTGCTCAGTAATAAACAAATGGAAAAATCAAAACACTAGACATCCCATTGCTCAGCACGCTGGGAAAATCATGAATTTCTTGTTGGGTCAGGAAAAACAATAAAAATAAATAAAAACGTTAGGTATCTAAAATGGATTTTTGAGTGGGAAGAGACCAATCAATGTAGAGAAGGGAGGAATGCATGCTGGGAACACTTGTAAGTGTAACACCCCAGGTTTTGAAACCCCGTTTTAAATAATGTATTGTTACGATACTGAGAGGCTAGAGTGCCCAAACAATTATTAAAAGGCCAGTGTGTCCAAGACATGTAACGTTTTTATCATTAATAATAATAAATACATCATTGGTTGCTAGACGGACAAGGACTAGAGTTATAGGGGGCTATGATTCCACAAGAGAGGGGGCTTGAGGGGCTAAGTGTTTATTCTTGTGTTAATTACCTTTCTGCCTAAGGGAAGGGGATCAATTACGTGAGCTTCTTTGAGAAGGCCATAAGGTTCTTGATTTCCCCACGAGGTTAATTAAACCCGCCCTTGGTTCGATTGTGGGGTTGGTCATTGTCTTTTCCACTCTGTCACCTTTGTGTTACCTCATTCTTACCCTCACACACTCCCATGCACTTACCTAGCTCCTCCATCAACCCTCACCTTCGTATTGGTCTCGGGAAGGGGGACCAAATTGCGAAAGAATTAGCCACGGGATAGTTGGATGTAGTCGTCACTAGTGTGATCCAGTCATGCCTTGAGGCATGCATGTCTGAGATGCAGTGGCCTGTGTCCAGCATGGCTCACAGCTGCAAGTCCTGAGAGTTCCAGCATTGAGATTCTGGATTAGTTGCGGTCGAGGCCCGAATAAGGAGAAGGACTGTCTGAGGGACTGCATGGCAGAGAAAGGTGGAGGTTCATTCTCTCAGGTGGTGCAAGTTGGGTAGAAGAGAGCTGGGTACTTGGATTTCTCTGAGTGTTGGGAAGCCTATGAGAGCTTGAGAGCTCACTGGTTTGGGAAGCCAAGTTCACTATGGAACCGTCCTTGTGGATTCATATCCCTGGCTCGAGGGTGACGCCTTTGTTGAGATTTGGAGCAGTAGTGTCTACGGTTGGGTGGAACATCCTTGGTCTGTAGCCAGTTGGTGTCATCTTTCATAAAGATAAGTGCTCTCTGTTGTGATATTATTATCTGTGTATGATTTTTTTTCCGTTGTATATTTAATTATCATTAATTGAATCTTTAGAACATGCATGTTTGATGGATATTGTTGTGCATGTCGTTAATTCTCTTATCTTATGCATCTTTAAAAAAAAAGGTATCAGTATGAGAGAGAAGTCCAAGGGTGGGATTGCAGGTAACATACCCCAGCCTGTGGCTGGCTGGGTATGTTACAGATTGGTATAAGAGCTTCTGGTTGAAACACCATGCCGGTATGGGCCGGGTCTATTGGTCAGAGTCTCGTGGTTGAGAACAAACTCTGACCATGAAATTGAAAATCTCAGGAGGAATGGCATTGTAGAAGCTACGTAGGAGATAGAACATCATAGATCCTCTGTAAGGGTTTGAAGGATCGTGACTGTTCCTGTTGAATCCGGGAGAAATCACCACTTTAGGATTAGGAGAGATCTAGGAACATTGGATTGGAGGACAGGTGAACAAGGGTCATCCTATGAAAATGAAGAAAGGTTAAGGTTGCGACCGTTGGATCCCATTGGAGAGAGAGATCAACGACCAAAAGGCATTGCAGGGAACCGAGTTGCATGGGAGTTAATTTCCCAAGGCAGTTCCACAATCCAAACCATGGTTTCCCTGAGGGGTTACGTGTCAGCATCAGGAGAATTGTAGGGTGAAAAGCAGGTTACTCCAAACTGTCGATGAGTGCCCCCACAATTTGAAAGGCATGCAATGATGTGACATGCTGGTACTCGAGCGACGAACCTCCGAAGAGAAGAAGTAGTCGGGGACTGCCTATCTGTGGGAGGATATGCATCAACTGATCATGTGCTTTGGGTAAAAGCACTCCGGGAAAAGGTGAGCAGGAGAAGTTGAGAATTGATATTTCCAGGCCCTGGAGATCCGAAGTGAATCTCGGTTGTCTGATCCAGGAGGACAAGTGGCAGAAATCCACACACTTCCAGGGAAAGCGAAGGTCGAGAGTTGAGTTCTCTGAAGTACGAAGATCTGAAAGAATCTCGACCGTAGATCTAGAAAGAGCCACGTGTCACCAGATCCAGGGCTTCGGATAAAATCCAGTGGGGCCAGACAAGTTTTGAAAACTAATTTATGAAACCCAAAGATTCGAAAGGATCTCAATCATTGATCTACCGTGAGCCATGCGTCAGCAGATCTAGGGCTTCGGAAAAAAGCCCGTGGGGCCAGATAAGTTTTGCAGTTTGAGATTTTCAAAGTTCGAAGTCCCAAAGAAATCATAGTCGTCGATCCATGGGGTGGCAGACATCACCAGATCGGGAGCTTCGGACAAAAACATTTTCAAAAAAAATGTTGAGGTTTGATATCTTTGAAGTCCGGAGCCTCGAATTAAAACATAGTCGTCAGATTAAGGAGGACACGTGGAGCAGATCCGTGAACTCCGAGTTAAGACTTGAAGTGAATCTTAGTCATCCAGTCCAGGAGAACACATGGTGACAGATTGGCCAGTTCGAGAATTTGGAGTTAGAGAGAATTGGAAGTGTGCTAGTATGAAAACTCCCGAAGTCCTGAAGCCCGAAGAGTCAAAGTGGTGGGGCACGATGATGTCACCTGGAGGTGATGTGGACCCCAAAATTATGAAGTGATGTGGCTTGCGGACATCACCTTGGATGACGTGGACACATGGGATGTATGCCACATGTCAGTAAGTTTTGAGCATTTGGAGTATTGAAAAGTCGATTAGAACATGACGCGTGTCACCCGCCTGATTTGGCCACATGCCCTCTTCCAGTATTTCACCATGTGGTGACATATCGTGCAGTCCAGACACTGGGCACGCTAGAGGGGAAAGATGTGATAGGTTGCATTGGTTAGAAAACTCTCGATGGACCGAAGGCCGAAGTGAATCTCGACCATTGATTCCAAAAGACACACGCTGAAGGATCGTCGACTTCGGGTGAAAGAACTTCGAGAGAAAGTGTAGGAGGAAAGTTTGAAACTTTCAAAGCTCGAAGATCCGAAGTGATTCATAGTTGTCGATCTGTGGGAGGACACGCATTGACAGATCATGAACTCTGAGTAAAATCGTTCTGGGAGGAGGCAAGCAAGGAAAGTGGAGACTCCCGAAGCGTGGAGTCCCGAAGTGGATCTCGATCGTTGATGGTGAAGGAGGATGAGGACCATTGATCTGGTCCTGGTTGAAGGTTACGAAGTCCCGAAGCTCCAGACAAGCGCTTTCTCAGCTAAGCGCAGGGTCATGGTCATGGTCGTACACATATTGAGAGCTAAGGGAAGGGGGGCTAAGGGCCGAATTGGTTGTCTCCGAGACAGAAAAATGCTAAGGAAGGATTTAGCTGTGGTTTCTAATCATGGTCCCCTGGGAAGGTGGTTTGAAGGAAGCGCCTGTGCAGGATGAAATTTTGTGTCATCCTAGGGATAACATGAAACTGTTATTTTTGGAGAATGGGGATATGATCTCTATGAACAAAAACAAGAAAGAAACCTGTAGCATGGTTTGGAAATTTTTGTCTATCATATGCATAATTCTAACAAAATGGTCGCTTGCACATTTTGCAAAATTAAGAGGCTTAAGCTCATCATCTTAGGATGCGTATTGAGGAAATGGAAGAAGGTGAGGGAGACTTCAGTCATGATAAGGAGGCCGAAGGCCAGAATACTAGGGTTGGTGATGTAGAGATAGATTCCAATGGACGCAATGAAAAAGGAGAGCAAGAAACATTGATAGAAACAGTAAGAAGCTTGGATATGGAAGTGCAGATATACAAAGAAGACAACGAGAGACTGATGAGAGATCAAAGTCAGATAAATGCTCGAGTGTTGCAGAGCTTGGATCAATTGCATAGACAAACGAAGAAGGGATCAAAATCAAGACAAGAGGAAGGAGGTAGGTGTCATGAAAGAAGAAATTCTCGTGGAAGAGCTGGTTATTCCAGAAATGCTAGCAGAGATCATGGGCAATACTCACCTCCTCACTCAGAAAGAAATTTTTATGCATCAAAAGATCTCGTAAGCAGTCCATAGATGTCCCTTGTTAGGCAACAAAGAAGAAAACAAGAGGTAGATAGTTTGTAAGGAGAGTTGAGGAAGCTCAAGCTACCTTCCTTCGATGGTGAAAGAGAAAGGGAAGATGATGTCGAAGAATGGTTGCTTGTGCTCAGGAGATACTTTCAGTTCCATAACTATTCATCAAACTTGGAAGCCAGGATTGCCACCTACCATTTACACAGGAAAGTTGTAGTATGGTGGGACCAACTGAAGCAAGTGGAACATGTTAATGAAAGTGGGATCACTTGGAAATAGTTCAAGAAGTACTTCCAAAAGGAGTACCTCTCAGAGAATTTCTATGACAAGAAAATGCAGGATTTCTTTAAAGTAAGGTTGGGAAACATGACTATGGCAGAGTACAAGAAGAAGTTTTTGGGATTGTTAAAGTATGCCAAGTTCATTGGTGATGAGAAAGTGAAAATACAGATATTTCTAAGTGGATTTCCAGCCTTTTATAAGGAAAATATCAAGTATGATGAAGCCAAGACCTTGAATGAAGCCATCAAGAAGGTTAAATACCTGTATGAGCAAGTCCAGGGAAGAGAATCCCTGCAAAAATATTGGAAGGACAAGAAAAATGTGAAGTCTGATCGAAGGAGGAAAGGATTCAAACCTCCCTTCAATAGTAATGAGCCTAATAGAAATCATCAAGATCAGTATGCTAAAGGAGATTCTAAGAAAGAAGATTCCTTGGGAAAAAGGGGAAGACCACCAATCCAATGTTGGGGATGCAAAGAACGTCACCTGTACAAGGATTGACCACAAAAAAAAGACAGAGTGAATACTGTGCACAACATCCAAGAGACTACAACAGTCGAAGATATGGGAAGAATCTATACAGCTTTAAATGATCGACAAGCAGAGTACCAGTCCAATATGATCGAGGTGGAAGGTTAGATCATAAATCAACATGTTTCTATTTTGATTGATTCAGGAGCAAGTCATTGTTACAGTAATCCTAAGATAGTGGATAAATTACATTTGGAGAAAAGTAAACTTGGAAAAGCAAGCTTGGTTCAGTTAGCCACTGGAACCAAAAGGAGAATCCATGATATGGTCAGAAGTTGTTCCATAAGTATTAATGGCATGAATACTAGTACTGATCTAAATATCATACCATTGGGGTCTTATGATGTTCTGATTGGGATGGATTGGTTGGAAAAGTATCATGCTATCCTAGATTGTCATAATAAGACACTTACATGTCTTGATGGAAATGGAAAATAGAGCACTGTGAGAGGAGTTCCAAGACCCATCTCTATAAGGGATATTTTGGCCTTACAGCTGAAAAGATGTTTTAGGAAAGGATGTCAACTGTATGAAGCTCATGTGGAAGAGCTAGATAATACAAAGGGGCCAATCCTTGAATATTTCTCGGCACTACAGGAATTTGAGGATGTATTCCAAGAAATACCCGGATATCCACCAAGAAGAGAGATATATTTCTCAATTGATTTAGTGCTAGGAGTCGCCCCGGTGTCAAAAACACCTTACAGAATGAACACACCAGAGTTAAAAGAATTACAAATGCAATTGGAGGAATTGTTGAAGAAAGGGTATAGACGTCCAAGTGTTTCACCTTGGGGAGCACCAATACTCTTTTTCAAAAAGAAGGATGGAGCCTTGAGGTTGTGTATTGACTTCCGATGGATGAACAAGTACACTATAAAGAACAAGTATCCGCTACCCTGAATTGATGACCTCTTTGATCAAGAAGAGCAAAGCTATTTTCAAATATTGACCTGAGGGTAGGATACCATCAAGTAAGAATCAAGGAAGAAGACATTCATAAGAAAACCGTTAGGACTAGGTATGGGCATTATCAATTTGTAGTGGTGCCATTTGGACTAACCAATGCACCATTTGTCTTCATGTGCTTAATGAATGGCATATTCAAAAATTATTTGGACAAGTTTGTCATAGTATTCCTAGATGACATACTTATCTATTCTAAGTCTGAAGAGGAGCATGAACATCACTTAATATTGGTATTGCAAGTACTGAGAGAACATTAGTTGTATGCCAAGTTGAGTAAGTGTTATTTTTATCAAAATAGTACCCATTACTTGGGACACATTATTTCAGAGCAGAGCATAGCAGTATATCCAAAGAAGATCGAAGCCATCAGAGGATGGACAACACCCATAAATGTGTCAGACGTCAGATCTTTTATGGGATTAGCTAGCTACTACAGAAGGTTCATAGTAGGGTTATCTAATATTTCTCATCCCATCACTTCTTTACAAAAGAAGGGAAATTTTTTTGGATGGACACTCAAGTGTGAATAGAATTTTAATCTCTTGAAGGAATTACTTACCAGCACACCTGTGTTAAATATTGCTGACCCAAATGAAATTTTTGTGGTATGTTATAAAAACGGGACCACAATAAAATAAAATAAATGCGGAAACAAAACACAGAAGATACACAATACAATAGAGACACCGATTTACGTGGTTCACCCAGTGTGGGCTACGTCCACCAGAGAAATTGCTAGGTCCTTCCTTTATTATTATCCAGCAAATGAAGGGATACAACCTACAAAAAAGCTCGCTGTAACTTCCTCTTATTTCTCTCACAGTCTCCTCTCTCATAATACAATACTCGCCATTATGCATAGCCGCAATACATTTCCCTCATAACAGAGGGTTGCCTTCTAGGGAAAAAAAACCTAACATAATTTCTACCGTTAGATCTGTGACCTTATAATGAACAGTCTAGATTTACAATGAAATTACAATATACTTTTACAAGACAATTTTTCCTTCGGGGGCCTGCTTGCCCCCGAACCCCCCAGCCGGGGGGATAGCCCCCCTGAACCTCACAGAGGGGGTACCCCCCTCTGCACTCCCCTGCGTGGAAGAGTGTACATACTTCTGGGGTGTAAATTTTTCATGGGTTATAAACATGGATGAAAGCAAGGACCTATGAATCAGGAAGATAATTAGGCTCCACAACCGACATGGTATGTATAGACGCTTGTAAGGAAGGACTTGGGGGAGTCCTCATGCAAAATGGACATGTCATTGGATATGCATCCAGAAAGCTTAAGGAACATGAGGGGAACTATGCCATGCATGACTTGGAACTTGCTACCATTGTTCACGCCTTGAGGATGTGGAGGCATTATCTCATTTCTACCGTTAGATCTGTGACCTTATAATGAACAGTCTAGATTTACAATGAAATTACAATATACTTTTACAAGACAATTTTTCCTTCGGGGGCCTGCTTGCCCCCGAACCCCCCAGCCGGGGGGATAGCCCCCCTGAACCTCACAGAGGGGGTACCCCCCTCTGCACTCCCCTGCGTGGAAGAGTGTACATACTTCTGGGGTGTAAATTTTTCATGGGTTATAAACATGGATGAAAGCAAGGACCTATGAATCAGGAAGATAATTAGGCTCCACAACCGACATGGTATGTATAGACGCTTGTAAGGAAGGACTTGGGGGAGTCCTCACGCAAAATGGACATGTCATTGGATATGCATCCAGAAAGCTTAAGGAACATGAGGGGAACTATGCCATGCATGACTTGGAACTTGCTACCATTTTTCACGCCTTGAGGATGTGGAGGCATTATCTCATAGGGAAGAAATTCAAATTAAGGACAAACCACATTGGCCCGAAGTATCTTTTTGAACAGCTGACCTTGAATGCTAGGAAAACAATATGGATGGAATTTTTAAGTGAATATGACTTTGATATCAAGCATATCAAGGGAAAGGAGAATAAATTTGTCGATGCACTTAGTAGGAGAGTGCATCTCATGCATGCTACTATAATCAGTATGCATCAGTTAGAATTGAAGAGAAGAATTTTAGATGGTCTTGTTATAGATCAACATTACCTATAGGTAAAGGAAAACTTACAACAAGGGGATGTACAACAAAAAATAAAGGATTATGAGATAAAGGAAGACAGATTACTCATGCATAAGAATAGAATCTATGTTCTTGGTTCCAGAGAACTGAGGAATGTGGTATTGAAGGAAATGCATGATGTTCCTTATCTTGAACATCACAGTTACCAGAAAACATTTACAACAGTAAGAAGCCAGTTATTTTGGCCAGGAATGAAGAAGGATGTTGTTTCTTACATCGCTCAATGTATGGAATGTCAGAAGGTGAAGGTTGAACATAGACACTCGACGGGTTTCCTACAACCATTGCCAATTCCAGAGAATAAATGGGAAGTGATCACCATGGATTTCATCACGGGATTACCCAGAATGAATAAGCAACATGATTCAATCATGGTGGTGGTTGACAAGTTAACAAAGGCCACTCATTTTGTGCATGTGAAGACAACGCATACGACAACTAATATTGCGGAAATTTTCATGAAGGAAATTGCTAGGTTGCATGGGATACCTAGAACAATCGTTTCGGACAGAGATACGAAGTTTACCTCCAATTTATGGAGGGGATTGTTTAAAGGATTTGGCACAAATCTAAAATTTATCACAACATATCATCCCCAGATAGATGGGCAAACAGAGAGAGTCAATCGAATAATTGAAGACATGCTGAAAATGTATGTGATGGATAAGCCATCTAAGTGGGAATATTAATTACACTTGGTTGAGTTTTCATATAATAATGGGTATCAAGCTTCATTGAGAATGAGCCCATTTGAAGCCTTGTATGGTAGGAAATACAATACTTTAGTGAGCTGGGACAACCCAACAGATAGAGTGGTGCTTGGGCCGAAGTTGCTCAAGGACATGGAAGAACAGGTGGTCAAGATCAAGAAGAATTTAAAGGCACCTCAGGATAGACAAAAAATTTGTGCAAACAAGAACATGACAAATACAGAATTTAAAGTAGGGGAGCATGTACTTTTGAAAGTGAAGCCCAAGAAAATCTCTTTGAAGTTGGGGAGTTGTACAAAGCTGGCAGCCAGATCCCGTGGTCCATTTGAAATATTTGACAGAATAGGGCCAGTTGCATACATGCTTGCATTGCCTACTTCCATGAATGTGCATAATGTATTTCATGTATCTTTACTAAAGAAATATATACACGATCCTAACCATGTGATTGATTGGCATCTAATTCAGGTAGAGACAGAGGGATATTTTCAGGTTCAGCTAGTATGGGTATTGGACATAAAGGTAAAAATTCTCCGGAATCGAGTTATAGAGCTGGTAAAAGTTTAGTGGAAATGCTATGGTCCTGAAGATGCTACCTGGGATCATGAATATGCCAACTATTCCGTCGAGTTAGCAGAAACCGAGATAGTTGGCAGCCTGTGATGTCCAAGTCAAAAAATGGTGGTCCGCAATCTGCCCGGCCAAGAGGAAACCAAGGTAGGTGGCAGACTATAGTCTTTACATCATTGTTCAAAAGAGAAACTGGAAATTAAACTAGAATGGAATTCAAATTGGAAATTGAACCAGAATTGAAACAAACACCTAAGAAGGAAATTGGACACTAGAACTAGACTGAGCTCCAATCCATGGAATTACCCGTTAGCATCGAATGTTGCATTGCTGGGATCATCATTGTGAGGCCCGTTTCGAGTCTGTAGGATTAAAGGCCTTGCGCACGTCGGACATTTTTTCCTAGCTGGTGCATTGGAATATGCCTCATACAACATGTCGATGTGTTGGTGCATGAGTATGTTGCGATGGATCTGATCTACCATCTGGCTATGAAGCTCGAACACTAATGCCAGTTGTTTAGGGTGGAAGAAGGGCATGGGGTCTTGCCATGGTTCTGGGATTATCGTGATAGGTGGAAGCACTAGGACTGGGCCGTCCTCCACTGTCATACCACCAACAGCCTCACCTGAAGTCACTTCCTCCAATTTTTTGTTGTCATATACGAAAGTATCATATGTGATCTTATTGGACTTAATGATCATGACCTTTTTTTTTTCAATATTAACAGTTAATACCCATATTGGAGAAAAAATCCTTTATGATTCTTAGTTTCTCTCCAAGATCGTGGGGATTCCTCGCCATAAGAACGATATCATCAACATTAAGAAGAATATTGATGACTATACCAGTGAGAGTTGGGCTGGCACAACCTACTTCTTCCAAACACTATTTTAACTCTTTTTTTCCTGGGAATACAACACGAGAAACCCCCAAGTACTTCCTCACATTTTGTGGATGGTAAACAAGGTTGATCGTTCATCCTGATTACAGGCCTAGCCCAGTGGGGACATCAAGTGAGGCCCTAAAAAGGCTGATGTCCAGGGATAAACACTCTTCCAACTTGTTAATGTAAATGCCGAAAAGGGTGGGGGACAAGGGACAACCTTTCTTGACTCCAATATTGTAGTTAATTTCTTTCGACCAACCCTCATTGTTCTTAAAATCAACAATAACGTTCTCATACAAACTTATAGTAGAAGTCCTCAACTCGAAAGGAAATTTTATCTATTCCAAACTATCCCAAAGGTATTTCCTGGAAACTGTGTCAAAAGCTTTTCTAAAGTAAAAAAACAACACAAACGATTGGTTTTACTATTGTGGAACTCCCCTGCAATGATCCTAAGGGTAATAAGATGGGTTTTAGTATTCTAGAACTCCTCTACAATGATCCTAAGGGTAACAACATGGTACACAGTTTAATGATATCTCTTAAATCCGACCTAACCTTTAGCTCTTTTACTGTGACTTTCTAGCCAAAGGATAATCTTCTTTTCCAAAATAGTTCCATATAGCTTGGATAAAATCAGGCTAATCATAATGGTCCTAAAATTAGAGGGAATGTTTCTATCCCCATTTTTAAAAATAGGTACAATGAGGCTTTGTGTACATGGTTTAGGAAATCCCTGCTTGACTGGTAAATTGAAGAGCTTGTGTATGTCGGGGGTGAGGATAGGCCCTCCGATTTTAAAAATTTCAGCATGGTAGCCTTCAATGTCCTTAGCTTTTCCATTTGCAAGTTGCTTAACCCCGAACT
This sequence comes from Picea glauca, assembly GCA_000966675.3. Lineage (NCBI taxonomy): Eukaryota > Viridiplantae > Streptophyta > Pinopsida > Pinales > Pinaceae > Picea > Picea glauca. The sequence goes on from JZKD02S1628931.1 coordinate 167,595, forward strand.
CTATGTCATCCAAAGAAAAAACTTCATCCTCTATAGGAACAATATGAATGGTGTCCATGGCATTAGTGAACTCATTAAGACTTTTAAGATAGGAATTCCAATCCCTTAAGTGAATTATATTATTTTCTTTAGTATTGCATATTAGAATTTGCCTCAAGAACTTCTTAGGATCAAGCTTAGATAAATGTAAAAGTCGCTCTTGCCTTTTATATATATAATACATTTTTTCCTTTTAATTAGGGATTTGTACATATTGATCTTATCAAGTTTAAAGGATTCATTAGAAGCATCCCTAATGGATTTCCTAGAAATTATACATTCTTTATCATACCAAGGGTTGGTTGTTCTATTTTTCTTTTTATAGGACACCTCGAAAGAGAACCCGTTAATAGAGGTGGAAAGGATAGTTGTAAAATTATGGTAGAGGTATTCAATGTTGTCCATATAAGTTAGGAGATGTAATTCACTATTTAAATCCTTTAAGAAAAGATCAACTTTAATTTTTTCAAAAAATAGTTTCCTTTGATTATTAGAATTTTCTTCAATGTCTCTCCTGTGCATAGCAAAGTTAGAGTTAGGGTTAAAGGTCTATGATCAGAGTCGAGTTCATGGTCATTCAAAAGGTCAAAAGTTATTATTTGGTTGGAAATGGAGATATCAGATATGACATAATCCACGACACTACTACCTGGACCATGAATACAATTCATCTAGTTGGAGTTTGGACACTTCATTACCTCATTGTAAATTATAAGGTATTGAGAACTACACAACTTGATTAGCTCAGTACCAAAAAAATTCTCAGTTAGGTATTCATAGCTTATTTTGTAGCTATTAGATAAAACAAGGTCCTTATTTAGCCATAAAAGATTATGGTTGGAATCATTGCTTAAAATAATAGTTTGGTTAGTTGCAGTTCTAGCATTAAAGTCTCCCAACAGTAGGATATTACCTTCATTTCTCAAACTGTAAATATCTTATTCTAAATTATTATAGGGACAATTTATATCTATATTGTTTGTCTTATAAAAAGTAGAATTAATAGGTGCAAGATATCAAATTGCTATATATATGTTTTTAGTATTGATGTCTGAAATTTATATCCAAATGTATTGATTGAGAGGGTCGATCTTATGAAGTTGAATGTGAGGAGAAATTAATTTTCTAATATAACAGGCTATGCTTCTTATCCCTCTACGAGATGATTTTTTGTTCCATGCTAACCACAAGTTAAATCCTTCTATGTTAGGGACCTTAGACTCTTCATGCTCCCATGTTTCAATTAGACAAATAATATCAATATCATTTGAGATCCAACTTAACATAGGACTTTTGCGCCAGGAAAAGCCACGACGGTTCCAAAAAAGGATCTAGAGTGTTCTAATATTCTATTTATTATTATCCTTCTGGTCTCTATCCGTAACAATATATTTTTTTATTTAAAATTATTGCTCATTTTCCTTCTTTCCTCACTTATTTTACCTTTTGTACCTCCTTCCTTAATTCACCTTGGTCTTCGAGAATGAGGTCTTCATTTATAATATTCTTGACCCTTTTAAGATCGAATATTTACTGAGTATTCTATATTTATGGTCAGTACATCTTACTTTGATACAGATCAACTTATCTTTATGTTCAATTATTTTTCCTAGCCTCTTTGCTTTTATGACGTAAGTTGTTTCAATTTGTGATTTTTTTAAGTTCTTCTTTTACTGTTGCTAGCATATCCTCCTCTTGTTGTTCTTTTATACAAAAAATTATCAGGTTCAAGGCTCTTTTATTACTCTCATGATCCAATTCGATTAACTTATTCATTTCCTCTTTGTTGGGTTTGATATCCAATATGTCTTACAGACTACTTAGGGCCAAATTGTGGGTTAGTTTTTCTTCTATCTCTTTAATCCTATCTCTCAAGTTGTGATTTTATTCAACCTCTTCTTCTTAAGTTGTTTTTTTTTTGTTTTTCTATTTCTTGTATTATAGCCTCCATTGTCTGCAATTGACTCTTGAACTCTAATAATCTATCCTCTATCTTTGTTTGAATCATTTCTTCGAAGAGTCTAAATTTTTTTATCAAGCATTACCTCTAACTCTATTTGGAGTTTTACTTCTTTTTCTTCACTCCTTTTTTCTAATGATTCTAACTCTATTTGGAGTTTTGCATCTCTTTGTTCTTTCCTTTTTTCTAATGATTATATATATTTATAAAGACTCTCTAGGGTTACTTTGGAGGGCCTCCCCTTGACAGGATGAATTTTTGGAAGTGGTGGAGTTCTCATATTGAAAGGAAGAGAAAATAAGTAGCAACTGACTCACCTGATTTATGAACACACACCTAGGTGCTCAACAGGTGGAAGAAGACAAAATTGCATAGCCACAACATATCACTATAGAGTTCAGAAGAAAGTACAGATTCACTTCGTTGCAAATTTCAAAGGCCGTAGAGTTCAAAAAACCATAGAGTTCAGAGACCACAGAGTTCAAAAATATAGAGTTATTCCATGCAAAACAACAGAGTTGTTTGCATCACCGAGAGTTCAAAACTATAGATATTATTCCATGCAAACCGCAAAGTGGTTCACATCACTAAGAGTTCAAAACCACAGATATTATTCTCATAAAAAAGGTTCAAAAATGTAGAGATTAATCCCATCACCTAGAGTTCAAAACCGCATATATTATCAACTTAATAAATACCTAAAAAATATTCAAAACTACAGATATTATTCCCCTCAAAAAGTTTAAAACCGCAAAGATTATTCCTATCACCAAGTGTTCAAAACCGTAGAGATAATTCCCGTCACTTAGAGTTCAAAACCATGGAGAAGTATTATGGTTTGCATCATCGAGAGTAATCGCATAGATTATTCCCATAAAAAAAGTTCGAAACCGTGGAGGAGTATTATTCTCATTCAAAACCGTAGAGATAAAATGTTCCCATTCAAAACCACAAAGAAGTAGTATTCTCATTCAAAAGTATTATCACCGATAATAATCGTAGTGAAGTATTATCACTGAAAATAACTACATAGATTATTCCCATAAAAAATGTTCACAACCATAGAAAAGTATCATTTCAAACCATTATATCTTTGTTTCATTTTTTATTTTCTAAACTTTTGTTTCAATTTTTATTTTTAAAATTTTTTATTTAAAATTTCTCATACTGAGATGGTGTTTTATAGTAGAGTCTTTATTAACAATTAACTTTAAATTCAAATAATTATTTTGAATCATTATTAAAATAATGATTTACCATGATATCTTTGTTTCATTTTTCATTTTTAAAATTTTGTTATTAATGAGGTAAGGGTTTTTAAAAAAATAAAATATTTAATTTTTAAAGTTTTTTATTAGAGAATAAAATATTTACATTTTTCAAAGCTTTTTATTAGAGTTAGGGTTTGCATGCGATATAAAATTTAGTCATACTTCTTTAAAAATTTAATAGTAAATAACTCTAATGTTTTTTTTTAATGAAAAATATTTTTCAAAATTGATCCAAATAGATCCTAGCACAATCAAATCTTTGAATTGGAAATCAACAATGAATGAAGATTAATAAATAAAAGAAAATAAAATTAAAGTTTTAAAGAATAAATGCAAGAAATGGAAAGATAATTAAATGTAAAAGAAAAGGGAAATAGGAGAGAAAAGAGAGAGGAATTAGAAACGAAATGTGAGCCTATTGGTCCTCTCATTGCCCATTAGCTTTCATATATCTTTTTGTGATTTAACTCTCCAAGGGTCTTTTTGGTTAGGAAAGGATAATGTAAAGAAGGAGGAGTTGTGTAAGTTGTCCAATAGCCATAGAGCCATGAGATGCATTATGACTAGAATAATTGAGCAACCATCTGATGTTGGTTTTCCCATTTGGGTTTCCGAGTTAATTTTTTTATGTCCACTATGTGATTAATTTTATGTGCAGTGAGAATATTTCATAAGTGTTTAGTCTTCTACTCCTATTTATTTTTAATGATTGTTCTAAGATGTTGGATTATCGAGAGGGGGTGAATCAGTAATAGAGCAATTATAATCCTTTTTAACCACAATGTATAAATGTTATTTGTCTTTATGATCAATTTAGAAATATCATTCAATCATGTACAAAATAAACAAACCATGAAAAATGAGTAATAACACTCATACACAGTACACCAATATTTTATGTGGAAACCTAATGCAGGAGAAAACCACTGAATATTTTTTCTTATGTGTTTTTAAGAATTACATTCATTGGAAGCACCAACTTCCTTTGTTTTCCAGCTGCAATTAGAAGGAGGCTTCGACCCCCTATTTTCAGGATACAACCTGAGAGAAGCTCCAACTTCCCAATTCTCTTGCTACAACCAGAAGGAGGCTACAACCCCCTATGTTATCCAGCTACAACCGGAAGGTGGCTACAACCACCTATCCTTGCCCCATCTTGCTGCCCTTAAATATAAGTGCAAAATGTAGAAACTGAATATGTCACTGTCACAACCTGTTATGTCAAATATGTCACTAAGAAACATGTCAAGATATACTCATCAACCAATCTGATTTTATCACATATACCTCAAACACTATACCACAAGTCTGTACCTCAAACCATGTGCTAGAACCTCACTATTATATAACCTATATATGTACCAATAGCTTCAACAACATACCTCAACCAAAATCCCTAAAACATGAACCAATACTAAAATTTAGTAGATCTTCCTCAAATCAACTCTACAACAAGCCCTAAAATTCCAAGAGGGCACCCAATAGATTTACAAGGCAAACCCTCAACTAGATTCATAGATTCAACACTACACATATGAAAACCATACCTTTTTATTCTTGTAGCGTTCTACTACCATGATTTTTCTGCAGCGAGTTTTCTACTGCACTTTTTCTATTGTGGTTTTTCTGCCACGATTTTTTTTCTGCACTTTTTCTGCTGCACTTTTCCTGTCGCTGTTTTTCTGCCGCGATTTTTCTACTGCTTTTTTTCTGCCGCACTTTTTCTGCCACGATTTTTCTGCCGCGCTTTTTCTGCCGCACTTTTCTTTTGCACTTTTTTCTGCCGCACTTTTCTATTTCACTTTTTCTCTATCAATAATACCTGTCCAAACAACCTTTCAAAAAATAAATATTCAATGATATTCAATAGGTGCTAATAGGAGAGACTTTCTCTCTTATTTATACTTCCATGTATCTTAATCAAGGGATTACCTTCTAACCAACTTAACCCAATTTCCTTCTTTTAGGGTTAACACACTTCTAACCACTTGTCCACTTCTAACCCACTTTGATACAAATATTAAACTATCCACTTCTAGTTGCAACTAATTTATTTTTAATTATTTTCTTATTGCAACAACTTAACCCATGATTAACTCCTAGTTTTACTCACTTGACTAGTCAACTTCTTCTAGGAGCTTCTAGAATAATTTTGACTTCTTTGACCTTATAGATAACTCATGATGGTTCTCCAACTTCACAAGGCCATAACTCTCTAACCGTGAGGATTTATGTGGCATTACACATCACTAGAAATGGCATGACATGTACTATCCATCTAGAATAGTCTTACCTAGAACATGTGTACAACATGTTGTTGCTGCAATATACTCTGCTTCATCTGTAGACAATGATAATGATGATTGTTTCTTGCTTAGCCAAGATACCAAACACTCACCCAAGTAGAATGCCCCTCCACTAGTGTTTCGTTGGTCATCAATGCAACCTGTCCAATCTACATCTGTGTAGGTAATAATTCATATATCCTTTCCTTTTGGATACCATAATCCAAACACTTATGTTCCCTTGAGATATCTGAAAATCCTCTTCATTGCTAAAACATATTATTCCTTTGGTGTTGCTTGAAATTGTTCTACCTGTCCAACTACCTGCATTACATATGGTATGGATGTTTTCACATATAGTACGTTGCCAAACATTGACTTGAAATGTCTCTGGTCTGTAGACTTTGAATCATCATATTTTCTCAACTTGCTACTGGTTTGCGTAGGAGTGTTAACTTGTTTGAAATCTTCCATTCCGAACCTCTTTAGCATCTCTCTGATATACTTAATTTGAGAAATAAAAATGACTTGGTTTCTTTGACATATATGAAGACCCAGAAAGAAGGATAGTTCTCCAAGTAATGACATTTCAAATTCATTCTTCATATCCTTTGCAAATTTCTGGCTTAACCTATCATCATCACTTCCAAAAATAATATCATCAACATAAACATCGATTAATAAAATACTATCTTGAGTTACCTTGATGTAAAGGTTGATATCTTCACTTACTTTTCTGAACCCTGCCTGTAGTAGATATCTATCCAGTATAGAGTATCATGCTCTAGGAGCCTGTTTTAGACCATACAAGGCCTTCTTCAACCTGCACACATAATCTTCATTATCTGACAACTGAAATCCTTTTGGTTGTTCAATATAGAATTCTTCTTCAAGTTCTGCATTCAGAAAGGATGATTTCGTGTCCATCTTATACACTTTAATATTATTGGAGCATGCATAAGATGAGATCAATCAGATTTCTTCCATTCTAGAAACTGGGGAAAACATCTCTTTAAATTTGATCCCTTCAACTTGTGTGTATCCTTTACATACCAATCTAGCTTTGTTCCTTGTAACCTGTCCATCTTCATTCAATTTATTTATGAAAACCCACTTTGTGCCAATCACATTCTTGTACCTTGGTATTGGAACCAATTCCCAAGTGTCATTCTTTTCTATTTAATCCAATTCTTCATTCATGGCCTTTTTTCATAATTCATCCTTACTGGCCTCTTCAAAACTGTTTGGTTCAATCGTAGATAAAAGTGCTAGGTGCAGTTGTTCTGGTGAACACATTATTCTTCTAGTCTCAACTCCTGCATCCTTGTTTCTGATAATCTGATCTTAAGGATGATTCTTCTATACTTGTTTTCTAAGTGTCTTTGGAGGAACTTGCTGAACTTGCTCTTCTACTTCAGTATGATCTTCTTCATCTTCCCCTTCTATTTCTTATTCCTCATTTTCTTCTTCTTCATAAACTTGTTCCACTGATTCATTTTCTTCTTCCTTTATTTTTCATCCACATGTTTCATCAACTGTTACATTGATGATTTACACAACTTTGTTGAGCCTTAGAGTGTAACACTTGTATGCTTTCCTTGTACTTGAGTAACCAACAAGTACACCTTTGTCCACACGAGAGTCAAGCTTTCCCATTCTACCATATTCTCTTTTGATGTATCATTTGCTTCCAAACACTCTAAAGTGTTTCACATTAGTTGGTCTTCCTTTCCATAGCTCGTAGGGAGTTTTGTCACTGTTGTTTCTGAGCATTACTCTGTTTTGAATGTGAACTGTTGTATGCACTGCATGTGTCCAAAAAACATCTATCAATTTAGAATCCATTAACATTGTTCAATCCATTTTCTGTATTGTCATGTTCTTTCTTTCAACAACTCCATTATGTTGAGGTGTCCTAGCAAAAAAGAATTCCCTTTTTATTTGTTGGCACAGGGGCAGACCCAATGTTCATCTCTAATAGTGCACCAACAAGCCCTAACTACTGGCCCTTTCGGAAACACCTGCGAAGTAGATGCAATCTCACCCGAAGTAGCAATAGGGGGTTGCAGGACACATGTGTCTACAACTAGAGGAAATGCAAGTGGAACCAAGGAAACATCACATGGAGATCTGATTATTCTTACCAAGCATAAACCTACTTCACACAATTATATATCAGATCTAACATATTAATACATCAACATAGCAATAGAAGCAAAGAATACAACATCAATCACACATAACACAAGATATACGTGGTTCACCCTCTCCCTAGGGCTACATCCACAGAACTGTGATTTATAATATATTAGATGAAATCATACAGTTCTTATCTTCGAACTTATCTTGCATATCTCTCTTTCTCTCTTCTTCTCTATCTCCCCTCCCTGCACACTTAGCTGCAGGGTTGATCTTCGCACCCAGCTGAAGATCTTACAATATAGAATGATCTCTTGCTCAACACCTCTCTCTCACACAACAATAATCACTCATAACAACAACAAACCCATCCCAGGTCCTCTTGACCTTTATTTATACATTGCAATGACTCACTGACAGCCTTAGGCCGACACCTAGGTGTCAAAACCCTAGAAGAGCAAAATCCTAGGTGTCTAAAACCCTAGGTCAACTTGACTTGCGTTTTCAGGGCTTCGCCAGCCTATCTTTCCTTCTTTCTTGTGAGGTACTTTAAAGCATCTATTGGTGGTTTTTTCTGCTTTTTTGATTTGTCCACGATCCATATTCCTTTATGATTTGTCATCCTCGATCTCCTCATCCAACAACTTGCTTCCTCTTACTTCGCTTCATCTTTTCTTCTCTTTTGGACACTTCGACCCAATCTTAGTCAACTTATCTTCCACACAGTTTGCACTTCTCCTTTCTTCCTTAACCAAGGGCCAACAGGCCCCCAACACTCACATGTGACTCATCCCGAGGCATTTCAGATCTGAACCTTCTTTTTTTCTTCGACTTTAGACCGCGCATGGCAGCTTGTGCTTTCTTCTCTGGCCCTCCCCACTATGTGAAGACTGTATTTTATGTGTCTGGTACCCATTTCCAACTGCACATGGTACCTAGACACTTTTCCTTATGCTTTTACTTAGAGCTGTGAGGCAACTGGTTGTCATAATACAATTTCAACTGGCTACCATTCACCAAACCTTCCCTCCATTCTCCATTCAAAGTCTTCAACTGCGTAGCTCCTCCTTCTGTAACATAGGCCACCTCATATGGCCCCAGCCAATGTTCCATGAACTTTCCTGGATGCTTCATGAACTTACTATCATATACCAATACCAGATCTCCTTGATTAAAGGCTTTCCTCTTGATGTGTCTGTCATGGTAGGCATTTTCTTGCTCCTTCTATACCTGCTGATGAAAACTTGTAATAAATCTTTCTTCTTTCAGTTTGACCAACTACGCAAGCCTCTCTTGAACAACGCCAGTTTCATCCATATCCGTGAATACTTCAATTCTTAATCTAGAAACTAAATATTCCATAGGGACAATTGCTTCTAGACCATAAACTAACTTAAAGGGAGTCTGCATTGTTAGCTTCTTGCAAGTGTTTCTATAGGCCCATAACACTTCTTGTACTCTCAAATCCTAGTCATCCATGTTCACACTGAAAATATTTGTCAGCGTTGTCTCCAAGATCTTGTTGAAGGCTTCGACTGTCCCATTTTCCTGTGGGTGGTATGGGGTACTCTTATGATTGTGGACTTCAAACTCCTGGGTCAAAGATTCAATGGTCTTATTAATAAAATGTGTGCCTTGATCACTCATAAAGATCTTTAGGCATCCAAACCTGGTTATGATATCATTAAATATGAAGCGTGCAATTGTAGTTTCACTACAGTCCTTGACTTCTCATGCTTCTGCCCATCTTGTCAAATACTCTGTCATAGTGATGATGTATCTTGCTCCTGTGGGATTTCCTGGTGGGTTTATAGGTCCCACAAATTCAATGGCCCATTTCTCAAATACCCGCAACGTCAGCTACGGTGGTAAAGGCATCTCATCTCTTTTGGAAGGTTTCCCAACTCTTTGGCATACATCATAGGCTTTATAATATTCCTTAGCATCTTTATGTAAAGTAGGCCACCAAAGGCCAGCTCTAAGAACCTTCTGCACTGTGGCTTTCCCTACATAGTGTCCTCCTGCGATGCCTTCATGTGATTTTGCTAGAATCAGTGGTCTTTCTGCCTCCATAACACATCTCTTTAGGATCTCATCTAGTCCCATCTTACATAGTTGTCCAGCTATGAGTGAAAAATATGCAGCGCGAACTACCAGTTGTTTCTCCTGAATGATTGTATAGTCACTAGGTTCCATTCCTGTAGACAAGAACTAGACTATCTCAATGAAGTGATCGTCAACCTTTCTGATGGCCAACAACTGTGTATCGTCTAAACTAGTAGGTTCCTCTCCATGCTCCAACCTAGAAAAGTGGTCAGGTCCCTTGTTCATTCTCCCTGGCTTGACCATGATCTCAAAATCATATTCCTGGAATAACAGTAGCCATATTCATATTCTTCCCCCCAACACTGGCTAGTTTACTAATTATTTCAATGCGAAGTGATCAATGAACATCTTAAAATGTCCTCCCAACAAACAGTGACGAAAATTCTGTAGCACATACACCATGGCTAAACCTTCTCTTTCAGTGGTGGTGTAATTTATCTCAGATGTAGATAGTTTCCTTCTAGAAAAGGCTAATGGATGGTCAATATCTCCTCCTCATGGTTGTGCTAGAACTACTCTTAATGCAATAAAAGATGCATTGACATGCACATGAAACTCCTTATTCCAATCTGGGAAAACCAGAATAGGCGTAGTAACCATTTTCTGTTTCAGTGTGTCGAAGCTCTGTTGGCATTCTTCTGTCCATTGAAACTAACAATCTTTCTTTAACAACTTCTCCATAGGTGTTGTTATATGTTCATATCCCTTAATGAACTTCCTATAGTATCCAGTATGTCCTAGCATAGTGCGCAACTATCTAACTGAAGTAGGAAGGGGTAGATCAACAATAATGGTAATCTTCGATGGGTCTACCAACAACCCTTTCTTACACACAATATGGCCTAGAAACACTCCAAAGAGTGAAAAGAAGATGCACTTCTTTAGGTTCAGGGAAATCTGACATTGCCTGCACTTATCCAACATTAGTCTTAAACATTCAATATGATTTTGTAATGAGCTAAAAACAGTCCAATCATCAAAATATGCTTCCAAAAATTTATGTAAAAACTCCTTAAATGCTTCAACCACCACTCTAGAAAATATGGCTAGTGCATTCTTCAAGCCGAAAGGCATCACTGTGTACTGGTAGGAACCCCATTCTGTTGCAAATATGGTCTTATGGCGATCTTCTTTAGCAATCCTGATCTGGTGATAACTTGAAAATCCATCTGTAAAAGAATATACCTCCTGTCCTCTTACATTATCTAGCACTTCGTCAGTGAAAGGTGTAGGGAATGGGTCATGCAAACATGCATCATTCAACTTCCTGAGATCTACACAGATCCTGATCTCTCTTGTCTTCTTATCCTGGACCACCATAGGGATAATCCACTATGATTGTTCAACAGGTTCTATGATTTCGGCTTCCAACATTCTGTCTAATTCAACCTTGACTTTCTCATTATATTTGGGATTCAATCTGTAGGGTCTCTGTTTGACTGGCCTTGCATCTGATTTTAAGGGGATCTTCATCTCTCACATGGGCCCTTTAATACCCTTCATATCAGTGAACTTGGTTGGAAACAAGTCCTGATATTCATGCAGTAATTCTATGATATTGTCGATAGTGGCATCATCTTAGTAATCACCAATATTAGCAAGCTTAGGTGCTTTCTCTGTTCCAATATTAACTTTCTTGATTTTGATCGATTGTCCAATGAAAGGTAGTTCAACTCCTAGTCCTTCTACGTCTCTCTCTCCTTCTTTTTTGGTGATGTTCACATTCCTAGGATCAACGTCTTCATACACATTGATATTGTAACAACCTTGCAATTTATGAAGAGGCGCAGTCCATTCATCCTCTTCTTGCTCCAAAGGGAGGCTAGGTGCCTGTTGGACCTTGACCAAGTTTTAAGGATCCTTGGTCATGTTTAAGATATTTTGGGACTTCGACAGACTATCGAAGGTGGAGTGCAATTCGAAGTGGAGATCGCGAGATCTTGGGCCCTTGTTAGGGATTTTTGGGTTTCGGGCTATGTAACAGGTATGGTGTTAGGGTCCTAGCCCGCACATATGTAGATCAATATATTCGGATGTAATAAAGGTCAATATTAATAAGGCCTTTCAATAAAATAGAATAAGGCGGATGTAAGAAGACCTAATAGAAGCTTTCGCTTCTAGAAGGATCTT
>JZKD02S1628931.1:199479-259607 GCA_000966675.3 Picea glauca
GTTACACCATGTCTCAAATGCCTAAGAATAGTTTGGTCGAAGTCCCTTGGTGGTGTCTATGTGAAAAGTTTGGGAAAAACCCATAAGAGGCACTTATCCTAAGTTTTCCCAGCACTTATTTCTCCGCTCTTGATTTATGCTCCATGCACTTTCCAACGGTCTAGATCATGGCACCCAGATCTACAATGCACAGGGCATTTCGGACCCCCCCGACCGTTCTGCCTTTAACCGGGGGGGGTGGGGGGTCCAGAATCGGTAATAAGAATTGTGCACATCTAGACGGCCCAGAAACGAGCACTGAAATCAAAGGCTCAGATTTGATTCGGGACCCCCCCATCTGTTCTTCCTTTAATGGAGGGGGGGGGTTCGGAATGAGAGATAAAAGGCGCGCTAAGATATGCGGCCAAGAAACGTGCGTGCAGATCAACGGTTTAAGATGGTTTTCGGACCCCCCCTGATGTTCTACTTTTAACCAAAGGGGGGGGTCCGGAATTGTTATTCTCCTCTGGCGGGCCCCTGGTCATACGTGGCGTCATCCTATTGGTCTTGAAGTCCCATCCCCCATATGCTATCTGACAGCCCCCGTCACTCATGGACGTCATCTCCCACTTGTTCCACTTGCTCCCGAGTTGTTTCCCATCCGATAAATGCTGTCAGTCCCTTACCTTTTCACTCATTATCAGCCCCTTATTGTGACTTTTAACTCCAATCCCTAGCCTCCACGTCACCCGACCGTATGTTTTGGACACCGTCACCTGCCATCTCACCCCCAAGTGGCCCATTGTCCATTTATTATGGGATAACATACCTGTTATCATGCTGACCTATCTCCCGTGCCCAACCGACCCCAATTTTAAATAAAACTACCGTTTTCCCCCTTCATTCACTATTCATCCATCGCACCAGAAAATTTACCTCTTATGCCTCCATTGCTTTTCCATCACCTTCATCCACAGTCAGTCGACCCCACTAACTTAGTTTTTATTGCAGGTACTGTTGCAGAGATGGCGCCAAAGCCAAGATAAGCAGAAGGAGAGGAGAATCCTTTTCTCCTGCCTCCTGTCGACCTGGACAAAATACCATTGGTCGACAAAGATAGATTGATCGTGGATACCATATGCGATTTCGATTTCTCAGACCTCCAGTCATGGCTCAGGGAGGTGTGCCTGGACCAGAGCGATGAAATTGGACTTCGGGAGTCCAATTTGCCCCTGTACCTTTTTCCCCAGATCCACCACTTCCCTGAATTCTCCCTCAAATGCCAAGCCCATTATATTCCCAACCAGAGGGCCGTCGTCTCCTCATCCGGGGACGTTCTGTTCTTCATCACTCCCGAAGACATTGACCAAATGATGCAAATTCCCCGTGTCGACTTCGTTTCTCCTTTCAACCTAGAGATCCTTACAGAGTTGTATCAGAAGATGACCTTTCCCCAGAGAGCTCAAATATTCGAGCTTTTCCTTCCCACCTCCACTCAATTCCCTTCCATCAATCCACCTTACCCGTCATCCATGTTCTCCACCAAGGGAAACCAGGTCATTTCCTCCCTTTGTGCTCTGTTAGGGTACTACTCCGACCGATGGGTAGATGAGCCCATTCTGGGTTTTCTATCCATTTTCTCGACTGATGAAAAACCCACCACACAGTTTGATTTCAATACCTTCTTGGCCAACAATATTCACGAACAGTTCGTGAATTTTGGCACAGAAGGCATGTTCAGATATTCGTCTATATTGGCCTACATGTTTGTTTTCTATCAAGCAAATAAATTCAGTTTTTCTATGCAGAAAATGGACGCAGATGGAAGGCCTCAACCAGTCACAGCATGGACATCTTTGTTGAAGCACAATTCCACAAAGTATAGCTTCAAGGCATTTATTGATCTTTTCTACCACCCTGTGGTAAGCATGTTGAGTGGTAGGCCTGAGCCACGAATAAATGATGAGGTCCAGAGAATTCTACATCTCTCGGACAACGCAAAGACAGGGGACTAGTACCTATATCAAAACTACACTGAGATCTGAGTCTTCGGGTGTGAATTGGCACCCTACAAACTGCCAAAGTTTGTGCCGGTAAGAATCTTTGCGCTAGAGTATATAAGGCAGATCATGAATTCAGATGACATTCATTTTGTTTCCTTGAAGAAGAAGCAACAATTGAGAATCAAGGGGCAGATTGGCTCTTTCATATGCAATAGTCGAGGCGTCGGGGAAGAAGCTGACAAAATGTTGAAAGAAATGAAATTCTTTATGAGTTTCCCATGGCACTATGATCCATGCGGGATCATTTTATAAATGTGGGTGAAAAATAAAAACATCTCGTATGTTCATGAGTCCAAGCTCGAGATCGAAAAATTTTCCAATCAGACAGTGTGGGTGCCTAACACTTTGATCGAAGTGAAACAACAGGTTCCCCTGGCCAGTATACCACCAACTACTACACCACAAGTACCTAAGGAAAAAAGGCCTCGACAAGAATCATCTCCGCCTGTCACGGAGGTGTCGTCTGAAGAGTTCCAGTTACATACTAAGAGGCCCAAGGAGACTCCAGTTCCTAATCCGACTGTAGAACAAGAAGCCCCGCATACCACCTTGCCTAAGACTATCATTCCACCCTTCGGTCCGAGCCGTTTTAAGAACATCACCCCATCATTACCGAAAAAATCCACAGATTCTCCAGTGGACACTCAACAAGGAAAGACTGGGCCCAAGTTGAGAATTTTCGAAAAGTACGAGCTGATTAAGAAAAGAAATCAGACCCTTACCAACAGTACTTACGCTCAGTTTCAGAAGCAATCGTCCACTCCACAACATAGGCTGTTGTATGCCTTTGACACAGAAATGGGTAGGATGCACATGGCCTTCCTTCAGGCGCAGGTACCAGACCCCAAGGTAATCACAGACTACAAGAGGGCCACCTTCGAGTTCCATACAAAGGACGTGCACCCAGCAGATGAGATGGATCTGCACAAACAGACAGGAGAGATGGTATTTCACACATTGGCACATGCTTCAGCTTCTGCAGCAAAATTGCAGGTGTTACTCAACAATGCTCAAAGTCAGCTCAAGCTGGAGAAGATATCATCCTTCGCAAAAGATAACAGAATTAAAACTTTGGAGGAGTTGGTCCTCAAGATTGGCTATGATCCCCCGAACGTCAAAGTTGCAGAAGAGATGATAAAGAAGAAGAATACAGATATCGCCTCCTTGAGGAAACAGCTGAATCTCCCTCCTACAGAAGACTCGCAGGCAAAAGAGATATCAGAGAAAGAAGGCGAGAAGGACAAGATGCTAAAGCTGCTAATGGAGCAGAATGCTCAGCTCAAAGAAATGGAAGCTGAGATGGAGAGATTATTGAAAGAGAAATAGCAGCTGAAGCCAATGGAAGGCATTCCATTGAGTGATATCCCAATTGCAGGATTGAGCACTGCAGCAGTGACAACAATTCCATCTGCAACACCAGTGACACCACAAGAGGGAACAACAGACCTTGCCAAATCCATGGAAAAGATGAACCTACAAGAGACAGAGATCAGTAGTCTTAAGAAGGAAGTTGAGAACCTCCAGGAACTTAAAACTTCATTCCAGACAAGTCTCTCCAAAGAAAAGTAGGTAACTGAGCAGCTCAGGAAGGAACTACAGCAGCTCCAAAAGCAAACAATGGCAGGGAAGACTTTGGATGAGGTCAAAGAGAATGTATGGACAGACATCACCAAGTCCATAAATGAGATCTAGCCCATGATCCAAATCATGTTTGAGCAGAGCGAGTTGGTCTAGAGGAGTAAACAGGCTATTGAAAAGATCAGAGTAGAATTGGGAGATAGACCAACTCAGGCAAATGATATCATCAAATTCCTCAATTCCAAGACCAGAGAAGAGCTAGAAGAGTTGAAGATAGAAGATAGAACAGAGACCATCCTTGAGGTCAAGAGAGTTTTGACCAAGAGAGGATTAATGCTTCAACTGGAAGAAAAGGTTCAGACCATGGACCTAGTGGTACAAAAATTCTTCAACAAGATCGAAGCTCTCCAGAAGAAAGGTCTCCCCGGTCTGAAGGTTATTAATGATAAACTAATGACACTCCCAGATTACAAAAAGAGATTGTCTGAAGTGTCTAAGGATAGTTCAAAGTTTGTTGGCATACAAGGGAGCATCACTGGCAAGGAATTCCTAGACGCTCTCCAGTTGGACATCAGTATCCAACATGAGATTCGATACATATTCCTCACTAAGCCCACATTCGCTAAGTATACGGAAATGGACGAAGTGTATCAGAGATTTCTCAAGATCATTGTGCCTAGTCATATCAGGTGGGAGGAACTCTGCGATTTGCTCGATTAGCATATGAGTTGTCCAGGTCCAGTCACCTATCCAGTTAGAAGAGGTTGTGCAAGAACCTCGCCAACAACCTACCCTAGAAATTCCGCGTGCAGTTGCACCAAGTCATCAAGCAGTTTTGATCAGTTAAATTAGTTAGACTAAAATTAGAATGAGCACGTCCTGATCAGTTATGACAGGAACGTTTGTAAGTTGAATTATAAATACTTCACCTTTTGAAGTATTGAGGGTTTTTGATCTTCACACCCTGAGGCTATAAGACTGTATCATTTTTGAAGAGATCTGCCATTAATAAAAGGAGGCACTTTTTACAGGATTCTTACGTGTATTCACTATTGATGTTATTCTCTAATGTTGAATTTTATTCTTGCTTTGTGATCAGATTATTTTCTGAAACTAATCTTTAAGAGTAACGAACGTTGCAGGATTTATCTTGGATACCCTGTTTCTGACTCGAAAGATTTCAGTGTTTATCTTCTGGTGTTTTCAATTAATGAATTATTAACTGCTTCTTAGTTGAAAGTATCTTTCTCATCTTTTCTTCTGTCCATCATTTAAGCTACTAAAATATCCAGTGAGTATATTATCTCGCCTTGTGGAAATCTTCCTTAACGTTTTTGGTTGTATTTCATATTTTATTTAAACACAGACCCCATAGCCCAATGGATGTGTAAACTGTCTCAACCAATTAATAAAACTCTTTTACAACAAAACCTACCTATTTCTTTACCTAGCCTAACATCTAAAGTTAAAAAACAAAGCTAAATCATATAGAGAGATCCCTCTCTGAAGCTGGAAGGGCTATATCCTAGGTTTAAAAGTGGTTGGATAAAGTTACCTTTTGTAGATTTCTTCTATTTCAACCTTTATGAAATTTACCAAGTGCTAACATAATGGCGACTCCACTGGGGAAGAACTAAAAATTGATAATTTCACGTTTTCTTTCCCCTAAAAAGAACATTTAAATTTTCTAAGAAAGTAATGTTTAGAGGTTGAATAAACTTTGTACATATTGTTTTCAGACTCACAAAACTAAAAAAAATATATATATATATATAAACCAAAAAGAGTTCTGGCTCCCAAGAAAGTTCATACTCGATCTCATCCTAACCCAGAACCTGTGATAGTGACAGATAACCTCAAAAATTTACTCAGGAAAAAGACCTTAGCTGAAGATTCAGTGAGTCATATTCCTCTTCACAAGTCCCTATCCTTTTCTAGGAAACCTGTTATTTCTCAAGACCTTGAACTTGATACCTTTCCACAGCAAAGCCTGGTTAGAACACGGTCCGACAGTTTTGTGACTGGAATCGTCTTTGACCCAACTGTGTTGCAACCTCAAACCCCCAAAGTTTTTTCTCCCACGACTAAACTACAAATCACTACCTCAGTACTGTCCAGTCCCTCCTCGTCCTCGTCTTCAGTCACTACCTCGCTGACCATCCAGGGTGTCATTCCACCTCCTCCACCCATCATGGTAGCTCGATATGATCCTTTGGTGTTGGCTGTGCTGCTACATGCCATGCCCCAAGAATACCAAACAAGACTTCCACAGTTCGATGCAACTAGACCTTTAAACGCCCAACAACATGTTGAGAAAATGAACGATTATTTTGACTTGCAAGAAGTTGATGAGGCTGACGTTCAAATGCGATTGTTTGCCCAAAGTTTGATAGGTGACGTCAAGAAATTGTTCAAAGCTTTACCAGCCACCTCATTCCCTAACCTTGTCGCATTCTAAATTAGTTTTCTTGACAGATGGGAGGTAAAGAAAAACCCTCTCCAGATATTGTCAGAATACGAGAATATAAGAAGAAATAAAGGTGAGACGGTACAAGATTACTGCACCCATTTCAACAACCTGTATAATGCAATCCCAACTAAAATCAAACCTCCATAGGGTCTGGCATTGATTAAATTCCCTGATGGATTTGATGCCGATATGTCATACCAGCTAAGAGAAAGAAATTCTACCACCCTGGAGGACATGCAGAAAAGTGCTATAAGCGTGGAGGCCAATTTTTTGGCGAAAAGGGCACGTCAGAGGATAGAAAGAAGAGTCACAATCAAAGAAGAACCTTCCACATCTAACACAGATTCCAAATTGGATTATTTGGCCAGAGCAGTGGAAAGAATGATGGAAAGAATGACTGTGTCAGACAGA
This sequence comes from Picea glauca, assembly GCA_000966675.3. Lineage (NCBI taxonomy): Eukaryota > Viridiplantae > Streptophyta > Pinopsida > Pinales > Pinaceae > Picea > Picea glauca. The sequence goes on from JZKD02S1628931.1 coordinate 205,981, forward strand.
AATCCTCCAAGAGACAACACACCAGCTCCTCAAGTCCAAAATCCTAACTTCAGGAGAAACCCTCCTCAAGTTAGATAGAGAGACCCTAGGGACCAAAGAGAGCAGAGGGGCCCAGATCAGCAGATTAGGCCTCCCCTGGAAGAAAACTATGATGATGAAGGGAATGAAGTGATTGAGGAATTGGAGGACACTCACATCAACCTCATGGGCATTCACGACAACGAGGCTATTTTCCTTACTCAAGAAGAGCAGGAACTCTTTCTGCTAAATCAAACAAAGGTAAGTGAAGAAGCCGAAGATGCAGAACAACAGGCCTTTGAAAATGCTATTCTGGAGGTACATCGGCAGGACAATCTGCGGAGTAAGAAGATAGAAGGGAGTTCCCCAAAAAAGACAACTGAAACAAAGAAGGTAGCCGAGACCGAGAAGACCCCTGAGCCATCGGCCGAGAAGACTCTTGAGAAGACTACTGCTGAGAATATCCCTGAGAAGAGTAAGGTCGACACTCCCGTGAACAAAAACATCACTATTCTGAAAAGGCCATCACAGCCCAAGGTTTCACCCATTAATCCACCGAGTACTTCTGAGCCAAAGAATATGGTGGACAAACTAGAACTAATGAGCCAAGGCATAGCTCCTACACCCTTTAGCCTTGAGGGGGAATTGGAAAAAATAAAAATTCCCATCCCACTTACAGAATTGATGAACAGAGACGGGTATCGTTCACAGGTAATTAAAGCACTGGCCATTGAACCTGACATAGGCACAAAGGCCTTAACCATTGGATCAGTAAATCATTCAGACACTGTGAACCTTACTGATGATCATCTAGAACTTCTTTTCGGTTCAGAAGTAGATGGTCGAGATGATACTGGTGAGGTCGCTCCTTTTTACATCAGTCTAAACATACATGATTTGATCTTGCATAACACCATGCTGGATTCAGGTGCTTCTCATAATCTGATGCCCAAAGCAGTAATGGAAAAGATGGAACTGGAGGTCACCAGACCATACAAGGATTTACACTCATTTGACTCCAACAAAGTTAAATGTATTGGTTTGATCAAAGACCTATGCATCACCTTGGTGCAGATTCCTGCGAAGAGCATGGTAATGGATGTGGTGGTTGAAGACATCCCGCCGAAGTATGGGATGTTGCTATCCCGGTCTTGGGGGGATAAGTTGAAAGGAACCCTGCAGCTGGATATGTCTTACGCCACTATCCCAGTATTTGGGCAACAGAGGAGGCTATACAGAGAAACATTGATGAAGTACATGGTCAGTAGCCAAGAAAAACCACACAATTATCCCCTTTACTCTACGCATTCTGATTTAGATTCGTTCATCTTGTACAATGATGGTGATATGGAAGAACAAGATATTCAGTTGGTGGAAGACACATCCAGTCAAGATGAAGGCCAAGAAAGAAGTGAGATAGCAAAGATGAAGAATGTGATCACTGAAGAGTTACCCGCTGATTTCTGGAGCATGGATTTTGATGGAGCTATGAGTAAAGAAGGAGCAGGAGTTGGAGTCTGGCTACATAATCACAGAAACAGGTATTCAAAAAACCATTCTTATAAATTAAATTTCCAATGTACTAACAATATTGCTGAGTATGAAGCTTTGATGCTCGGTCTGAAGCTTTTGAAAAAAGTTGGTGCTAAACAGATAATGGTAAGGGGTGATTCTGAATTGATAATCAAACAAATCAAAGGTGAGTATGCTGCTAAACACCCTCATCTTAGATCTTATAGGAATGTTGTTCTTGATGCCTTGAGGTGTTTTAATGAGGTTGACTTGCAGGTAATGCCGAGGGGATAGAATATTCTGGCCGACGGATTGGCTACGTCAGCAGCCACCTGTAAAATTCCTTTCCGCCCGACTCACCCATATACTGTTGAGGTGAGATGCAGACCGACGATTCCCGATAATATCAGGTATTGGCAAGTTTTCGGTAATGATGATCAGATCGAGGATTTTCTGCAATGTAAGAACGATTTTGAATGTACAAATATATATTTAGAAAACGAAGAGGAAAATGTAAATAACTCTGATTTTGGATTTGATAGTGTAAATATTGTAGATTCAGTAGAATTAGGCAATGATGAAATGGATGCTAATGTTTTACAGTTGAAAAGTAATGTTTTACCTAGAGGTCTTGTTCCTTTAGAAGATCTGTTTGACTGTAATGATGTAGCTAAAAAACCAAAAATAGAAGCCCATGGACAAGAGGTAGAAGACTGTAATATAGGGACTGAAGAGAAACCTAGGATGGTCAAACTGTCTAAATCATTACCCCCAGAGAAAAAGCTCAAATACATTGAGTTGTTCAAAGAATATTCTGATGTTTTTTCCTGGGGCTATGAAGATTTGAAATCATATGATACCAGCATAACACAACATAGGATTCCAATAAAAGAAGATCAAAAACCGTTCAGGCAAAAACTTAGGAGGATAAATCCCAAGTTGCTCCCTCTTGTAGAAAAGGAAATCAAGAAAATGTATGATGCCAAGATCATAGTTCCATTATTTTTTTCCAAGTGGGTCTCTAATCTGGTCCCTACACGTAAGAAAACCAGGGAAATCAGACTCTGCATAGATTTTCGAAATCTGAATAAAGCCTCCCTAAAGGATAATTACCCCTTACCGAAGATGGACCACATCCTACAAAGAGTGGTCGGGTCCAAACGAATTTCTCTACTGGATGGTTTTTCTGGTTACAATCAGGTCTTAGTTCACCCGGACGACCAAGAAAAAATCACCTTCACCACACCATGGGGCACTTTCATGTATGTGAAAATGCCTTTCGGTCTGATGAACGCAAGAGCCACATTCTAGAGGGCGATGGATATCGCCTTCGTGGAAGAATCATGTAAGTTTATCGTCATCTATTTAGACGATGTGACTGTGTTTTCCCAATCTGATGATGAACACCTAAGACACCTCAGACGAGTCTTCGAGAAATGTAGGAGGTTTGGGATTTCTTTAAACCCTAAGAAGTGTCTTTTCGGGTTAGAAGAAGGCAAACTGTTAGGACACATCATCTCTAAAGATGGAATCAAAATAGACCCTAGAAGGATCGAGGCCATACAAAATTTAGAACACCCAAGAAACCTCAAAGAACTATAGTCTTTTATCGGAAGAATTAACTTTCTATGAAGATTCATTCCCAACCTGGCAGAACTCCTCAGAAACATCATGAATATGTTAAAAAAGGATGTAAAAATTAAATGGGACTCTGAGTCCAGACAGTCTTTCAAACAGGTAAAACGAGCACTCACAGAAGCACCTGTTTTGATCAGTCCATATTTTACTAAGGATTTTTATCTCTTTTCTTTCACCTTCGAACATACTATAGCAGCGATATTACTGCAAAAGAACAGCGAAGGGTATGAAAAACCATAGCTTTCTTTAGCAAAGCGCTGAGGGACGCTGCTCTGAATTACAAGATAATGGAGAAACAAGCTTTTGCTTTGGTAAAGGCCCTAAAATACTTCAGAGTCTACATTCTTCATTCCCACACCATAGCATATGTCCCAAATGTGGTAGTAAAGGATATATTGACACAGGACAATCCAGATGGAAGAAGGGGAAAATGGATTGCTGTCATTTTAGAATATGATATAGAGATTAAGCCCACAAAACTAATCAAAGGTCAAGGCCTTGCTAAATTAATGGATGAATCTAACTTTCATGCTCTTGACATTAATTTTCTAGATGTGGTAGATGAACAGGGTGAGATGGCGACTCCAAATGTGAGAGAGGTATTTCTCAAATCTCCATGGTATGCAGAGCTTATATTCATTTTACAAAATTTACAAGCTCCCCCTGGTTTGACTAAGACTAAAGCTAGATTCTTAAAGTTGAGAGCTTTGAAATTCTGTATTCTAGAAGGAAATTTGTATTGGAAAGATCCTGCTAGAATTCTGTTAAACTATTTACTGAAAGATGAAGCTGATAAAGTGTTGCAAGAGTTTCATGCAGGGGAATGTGGTGGCCATCTGAACTGGAAAGTCATAGCCAACAAAATACTCAGAGCTGGATTTTACTGGCCCACCCTGTTCGTCGATGTGCATCAGAAGGTAACAACATGTCACCAATGTCAATTGTTTGAGGGAAAAAGGAAACCGATCTCATTCAAGGCCCCTTTCCAGCAATGGGGACTCAATTTCATTGGAGAAATACACCCCCCGTCTTCAGGCCAGCACAGGTGGATTCTCACTGCCACCGATTATTTTACCAAATGGATCGAGGAAGTACCAAGTAGGCAAGCCACTTACTCTATTATTATCAAATTTCTTGAAAACAACATTTTGTCTCATTTTGGTTGTCCTAGAAAGATTATAACTGACAATGCAGCTACCTTTCGGTCAAAGAAACTCATAGATTTCTGCAATCAGTATCACATTGGTTTGGGGCATTCCATAGCCTACTACCCTCAGAGGAATGGGTTGGCAGAATCTTCAAAAAAAACTTTGGTAAATATCATCAAGAAAACATTGCAGGAAAACAAGAAATCATGGCACAACAAGTTGGTGTTTTCTTTATGGGCTGACATGATGACCACCAAAAGGTCAATTGGTATGTCACCATACCAGCTGGTCTATGGTACAGAGGTAGTTTTCCCAACTTCTTTAGGAGTCCCTATCATGAAGTTGCTTCAAGATGTACAAGCTGATCCAAACGATCACAGAGAGGGATTAACCAAATGATCCATTTACAACAGACTAGGGAAGACGTTTTCAACAAAACTCAGGTCGTCCAAGAAAACATCAAGAAGATCTTTGACAAGCGAACCAAGGAAGATGATTTCGAGCTAGGAGATTTGGTATTGAGATGGGATGCTAGGAATGAGGACAAGGGAAAGGATGGGAAATTCGACAATCTATGGACAGGGCCATACATGATCCAAGATTTCAGGGGAAACAATGCTTTCTTGCTAAACAACGCCGATGGGTCAGATCTGCCAGGAGCACCTATGAATGGCAGAATGCTGAAACATTATGTCCCACCCTAGTAGAAGATTTGAGTTCTCACTTTCCATTGTACATACCAGTTTAAGTTTCATTTTTACTTGCATTTTCTGAGTGAATAACATTCGTCAGTTAGTTGAAGCCCGAAGAGAAGGCCCTAAGCTGTTGATCACTGTTTTTCCCATTTTTTGAGAATAAAACCAACAAAGGCTGCTAGGCAGAAATGTTCAGAAAGACAGGAACCACGATTCTTGGCACTTCACAGGGAAAGTACCATCCCCACGTGGAGCCACTGTTATCACCCCATAAATTATGGGAATCAACTGGTGACTGAGATATTATCTGTCTCTAGTATTTTTTGTTGACAAATGATTTTTCATTCTGTAAATAATTTGAAAAAAAGAAAAAGTAAAAGAAAAATAAAGGAAAAAGAAGAAAAAGAAAAAGAGGGCATAAAAGAATTGAAATGAAAGCCCCATGCAATAATAGTAACTTGGCCATACCTTTCAAGCATGGCCAAGTTCTTTTTAAATTTAATGTTGATAGGTTAGTGAATAAATCTGACCAGACTGTTTAATCCTGGTCAGATAGCCCTTAGGTTAGATTAGTGAATAAATCTGACCAGATTGTCTAAACCTGGTCAGATAGCCCTTAGGTAGAGTAATTTCTTAACCCAACAGTTTAATCTGGGTTAATTGTCCTAGAAAGATAGGTTAGAATGTAGGTTAGTTGCTTCATTTGTTCCACCCCAATGAAACCAGCTGCATGAAAATGTTACACCATGTCTCAAATGCCTAAGAATAGTTTGGTCGAAGTCCCTTGGTGGTGTCTATGTGAAAAGTTTGGGAAAAACCCGTAAGAGGCACTTATCCTACGTTTTCCCAGCACATATTTCTCCGCTCCTGATTTATGCTCCATGCACTTTCCAACGGTCCAGATCATGGCACCCAGATCTACGGCGCAAAGAGCATTCTGGACCCCCCCAACCATTCTGCCTTTAACCGGGGGGGTCCGGAATCGGTAATAAGAATTGCGCACATCTAGATGGACCAGAAACGAGTGCCCAACCCCGTTCAATTCCCTTCCACCAATCCACCTTACCCGTCATCCATGTTCTCCACCAAGGGAAACCAGGTCATTTCCTCCCTTTGTTCTCTGTTAGGGTACTATTCCGATCGGTGGGTAGATGAGCCCATTCTGGGTTTTCTATCCATTTTCTCGACTGGTGAAAAACCCACCACACAGTTTGATTTTAGTACCTTCTTGGCCAACAATATTCACAAACAGTTTGTGAATTTTGGTACGGAAGGCATGTTCAGATATTCGTCTATATTGGCCTACATGTTTGTTTTCTATCAAGCAGATAAATTCAGTTTTTTTATGCAGAAAATGGATGCAGATGGAAGGCCTCAGCCAATCACAACATGGACATCTTTGTTGAAGCACAATTCCACAGAGTATAGCTTCAAGTCATTTATTGATCTTTTCTACCACCCTGTGGTAAGCATGTTGAGTGGAAGGCCCGAGCCACGAATAAATGGCGAGGTCCAGAGAATTCTATATCTCTTGGACAATGCAAAGACAGGGGATTGGTACCTGTATCAAAAGTACACTGAGATCTGAGTCTTCGGGTGTGAATTGGCACCCTATAAACTGCCAAAGTATGTGCCGGTAAGAATCTTTGCGTTAGAGTATATAAGGCAGATCATGAATTCAGATGACATTCATTTTGTTTCTCTGAAGAAGAAGCAACAATTGAGAATCAAGGGGCAGATTGGCTCTTTCATCTGCAATAGTCGAGGCGCCGGGGAAGAAGCTGACAAAATGTTGAAAGAAATGAAATTTTTTATGAGATTCCCATGGCACTATGATCGATGCAGGATCATTTCAGAAATGCGGGTGAAAAATAAAAACATCCCGTATGTTCATGAGTCCAAGTCCGAGATCGAAAAATTTGCCAATCAGACAGTGTGGGTGCCTGACACTTTGATTGAAGCGGAACAGCAGGTTCCCCCAGCCTCTGTACCACCAACTACTACACCACAAGTACCTAAGGAAAAAAGGCCTCGATAAGAATCATCTCCGCCTATCATGGAGGTGTCGTCTGAAGAGTTCCAGTAACATACTAAGAGGCCCGAGGCAACTCCAGTTCCTAATCCGAATGGAGAACAAGAAACCCCTCATACCACCTTGGCTAAGACTATCATTCCACCCTTCAGTCCGAGCCGTTTTAAGGACATCACCCCATCATTACCGAAGAAATCCACAGATTCTCCAGTGGACACTCAGCAAGGCAAGACTGGGCCCAAGTTGAGCATTTTCGAAAAGTACGAGCTGATTAAGAAAAGAAATCAGACCCTTACCAGCAGTACTTATGCTCAGTTTCGGAAGCAATCGTCCACTGCGTAGCATAGGCTGTTGTCTTCCTTTGACACAGAAAGGGGTAGGATGCACATGGCCTTCCTTCAGGCGCAGGTACCAGACCCCAAGGTAATCATAGACTACAAGAGGGCCACCTTCGAGTTCTAGACGAAGGACGTGCACCCAACAGATCAGATGGATCTGCACAAATAGATAGGAGAGATGGTATTTCACACATTGGCACATGCTTCAACTTCTGCAGCAAAATTACAGGTGTCACTCAACAATGCTCAAACTCAGCTCAAGCTGGAGAAGATATCATCCTTCGCAAAATATAATAGAATTAAAACTTTGGAGGAGATGGTCCTCAATATCGGCTATGATCCCTCGAACGTCAAAGCTGCAGAAGAGATGATAAAGAAGAAGAATGCAGATATCACCTCCTTTAGGAAACAACTGAAGCTCCCTCCTACAGAAGACTCGCAGGCAAAAGAGATAGCAGAGAAAGAAGGCGAGAAGGACGAGATGATAAAGTTTCTAATGGAGCAGAATGCTCAGCTCAAAGAAATGGAAGCTGAGATGGAGAGATTATTGAAAGAGAAAGAGAAGTTGAAGCCAATGGAAGGCATTCCATTGAGTGCTATCCCAATTGCAGGATTGAGCACTGTAGCAGTGACAACAATTCCATCTGCAACACCAGTGACACCACAAGAGGGAACAACAGACCTTGCCAAATCCATGGAAAATATGAACCTGCAAGAGACAGAGATCAGTAGTCTTAAGAAGGAAGTTGAGAACCTCCAGGAACTTAAAACTTCATTCCAGACAAGTCTCTCCAAAGAAAAGCAGGTAACTGAACAGCTCAGGAAGGAACTACAACAGCTCCAAAAGAAAACAATGGCAGGGAAGAATTTGGCTGAGGTCAAAGAGAATGTATGGACAGACATCACCAAGTCCATAAATGAGATTTGGCCCATGATCCAAATCATGTTTGAGCAGAACGAGTTGGTCCAGAGGAGTAAACAGGATATTGAAAAGATCAGAGTAGAATTGGGAGATAGACCAACTCAGGCAAATGATATCATCAAATTCCTCAATTCCAAGACTAGACAAGAGCTAGAAGAGCTGAAGATAGAAGACAGAACAAAGACCATCCTTGAGGTCAAGAGATTTTTGACCAAGAGAGGATTAATGCTTCAACTGGAAGAAAAGGTTTAGACCATGGACCTAGGGGTACAGAAATTCTTCAACAAGATCGAAGCTCTCCAGAAGAAAGGTCTCCCTGGTCTGAAGGTTATTAATGATAAACTAATGACACTCCCAGATTACAAAAAGAGACTGTCTGAAGTGTCTAAGGACAGTTCAAAGTTTGTTGGCATACAAGGGAGCATCACTGGCAAGGAATTCCTGGATGCTCTCTAGTTGGACATCGGTATCCAACACGGGATTCGATACATATTCCTCACTAAGACCACATTCGCTAAGTATATGGAAATGGACGAAGTGTATTGGAGATTGCTCAAGATCACTGTGCCTAGTCATATCAGATGGGAGGAACTCTGCGATTTTCTCGATTAGCAGATGAGTTGTCCAGGTCCAGTCACCTGTCCAATCAGAAGAGGTTGTGCAAGAACCTCGCCAACGGCCTACCCCAAAAATTCCGCGTGCGGTTGCACCAAGTCATCAAGCAGTTTTGATCAGTTAAATTAGTTAGACTAAAAATAGAATGAGCACGTCCTGATCAGTTATGACAAGAACGTTTGTAATTTGAATTATAAATACTTCACCTTTCAAAGTATTGAGGGTTTTTGATCTTCACACCCTGAGGCTATCAGACTGTATCATTTTTGAAGAGATCTGCCATTAATAAAAGGAGGCACTTTTTACAGGATTCTTGCGTGTATTCACTATTGATGTTATTCTTGCTTTGTGATCATATTGTTTTATGAAACTAATCTTTAAGAGTAACGAACGTTGCAGGATTTATCTTGGATACCCTGTTTCTGACTCGAAAGATTTCATTGTTTATCTTCTGGTGTTTTCAATTAAGGAATTCTTAAATGCTTCTTAGTTGAAAGTATCTTTCTCATCTTTTCTTCTGTCTATCATTTAAGCTACTAAAAGATCCAGTGAGTATATTATCTCGCCCTGTCGAAATCTTCCTTAACGTTTTTGGTTGTATTTCATATTTTATTTTAACACAGACCCCATAGCCCAATGGATGTGTAAACTGTCTCAACCAATTCAAAAATCTCTTTTACAACAAAACCTACCTATTTCTTTACCTAGCCTAACATCTAAAGTTAAAAAACAAAAATAAATCATATAGAGAGATCCCTCTCTGAAGCTGGAAGGGCTAGATCCCATCTTTAAAAGTGGTTGGATAAAGTTTCCTTTTGTAGATTTCTTCTGTTTCAACCTCTAGGAAATTTACTAAGTGCTAACAGAATGAATGCTAGATATAACCTATGTGAATGTTCTTGGTGCTTGAATATACTAGATATAGGTGAATACTATGTTGATCTATTGTTAGGGTTTACCTGCGCTGTAAATTAAGGCTGAATAATAATGATCTATAACTTCTAAGTGCTTTGTTAAAGTGTTACAATCACATATATGTGTCCCAGCTAAGGTTGCAGACATCTGCGTCCTGCAACCACCCTTGCCTCTACCTCGGGTGAGACTTCATCTGCTTCGCAGGTGTTGCTGAAAGGGTTGGTAGTTAGGGTTTTGTTTGTGCACTCTTGAGAATTGAACCCTGGGTCTTCCCATGTGCCAATAGTGTTGCTTCAAAGACTTTCTGTTTTACAACCTGTAATGATTGATCTATTGTATGATACTGACGTTCAAATAAAAATGTGGTTACAAAGTTCTGAGTCATACCGTACCAATCTGTAGTGGTCAGGTGCAGTTCTTCTTGTAGATACCAATTAATGGGCATTGTGTCCAAAGTGTTGATGAATTTATGCACCCACTGCTCTTGAGGAATGTTTCTCCAGGATTCCTCGCAACTTCGCACATGGTCTTTCACGTAGCTCTGACCTATATACTGAGCTTCGCATCCTTCGATGTTGTCTGGAAATTGCATTGTCATAAAAGTGTGACATTGCACCCACTCCACGATGTTCCTTTTATGTGTTCCCCACCATCTTGTTGGAGTTACTTTCAATGCCTCATCCAGTTCCAACAACCTCTAGTGTGCTGGTAAAATTTCTTCAAATTCCAATAAGAAAGTTTCTAAATGGTTTAAACCATCAAAGGTGGGAAAATTACTTACTTCTGTCCCAATCCAGCAAACTTCCCTGGTCAATCTGACACATCTCTGCATAGACACTGCATACATATTGTTCTTCCAGTTCTCTAGTGCTTCTTTTCAATCTAATGAGCATGCGTTGTCACTTCGCCATCTTAAATTCCCATATGTTGTAGGGTTAATGTAGTCTTGTTGTCTTGCTGTCAATTTATATATTTTTTCTAATTCATATGCGTGGTCTTCTTCTTTGATTGGTTCTGTGTATATTCGAACTTCATCAGGATCCAAAGGTGAAATGACCCTAAGGCCATCACCTTAAAATGTCATTCTTCTTTTCTTTAAGTCAACAACAGTGGAATTGTTGAAAGCCCAATCAATTCCTAATAAAGCAGGATAAGGACAACTATCATGAAATATCTCAATTACTTCAAAATATGCAAATGTCCTCACCCCATCGATGTCCACAGGGACATGCTCCAGTCTCCCAAAGGGGATTGTTGCCTGCTCATTAGCCATCCTAAGCCTGATAGGTGAGTAGATAAACTTAGGTTTTCCCATCAGGGCCCAGGTCTGCTTCGTCATGACATTGACTTCCGACCCTAAGTCGAGGACCACATAGTCTATATCATAATCTCCAATCTGAGCATTAAGGTGTAGTTCCTTATTTGTCCTTTTATTTCTAGATAGTTGATGTAATTATTTATTCAGAAAAGGATCTACCCTTCCTATCTCATATTGTCTGACTAAATTATGTAGTTCTTGTATGGATTTTTCATCCTTAATCAACTCAATAAACGTATACAAGAAACTGACAAGCTTACTTACCTCTCTTCAATCTCTAGGTGTGACAGACTGGTCAAATTCCAGAGGCATTCCACATTCTCTCACTTCTGGTTGTGGCTTTGATGAAGAAGCCTAATCTCTTCCAAACTCTCTTATTGCCTCTTCAAATGTCTATTTTTCTTTCCTCAGATCAAACTCTTGCATCTTCTTTGTAGCTCTTCCGACCCCTGATTCTTTTGTGTTCTTTCCTTGGGTCACTCTGTCTTCTCTTGTAACAATGCCTCCTCTAGTGATAACAGTGAATTTGGGATCCCCTCCTCAAGGTTCTGCTGAGATCAACTGTACTTGCGGGTTCCCTCCTCGTCTTTCCTGAAGCTTAGAAAGTAGTGTTGGGCACTCCTCGATAACATGCTCAAATGAGTTGCAGTAGCTACATGTGGTACAAGGATTCTGACAATCCCTTGCCAAGTGACCTAGCTGTGCATAGTTATAACAAATCATTTGACCTCGACCTCGACCCATGCCTCCTCCTCCTCCTTTGAATCCACCACGAGGGTTGAAGTTTCCTCTTTCAGGGGAATGATATTGTGCAGTGTTTCCTTCTTGATGTACTTCACCTTGAATTTTGTATATATCCCTTGACCTTTCATGCATGAGGTCATAGGCCCTACAATCCCTATCATCATGCCCCATTGACTTGCAGAACATGAAATATAGATTTGAGGGTGTATGGACATATTTTTTCAAATAGTAACATTCGCCACAACGATGTTGATTTCTACATACCCTGCACCAAGGTAGAGTAACTTGCTTCAAAGGTCTCGGAGCTCCAAATGCCAAGTACTCATGAAATATGGGACAATGCTCCTTATCATACCTCAGCCTGGGAAGTGATATTTTGTTGCATCAAATGGATAACGCTGTGTTGTAAGAGGGCAACTATGATCTATTATATATTCTAACTTTTTGGAATTTGAAATCTCAAATGGCCTGTTAAGGTCTTAAACCTCCGATCAAACTCCCACACAGGTTCAACTACTCTCTGCTTGATTTCTTTCAGTTCTGTAATGCACTGCGACTCTGACTTGGGTTTCTTGAATTCAAAAATCAATGCAGTCTTAATGAAATTCAATGGTTTAGGTGCAACTCCTTGGACAAATTTCATGTACCAACTCAATGCGCAGTCTCTTAGGGTAGTACTAAACTGAGCTCTCTTAATAGTTTCATTAGTGATATTCTTAATACTCCATATGAATTTGCATAAAAACCAATGTTGATTAGGATCTTCAGATCCATCTCCTCTAAAGGTGGGTAACCTCATCTCATCTACCATAGATCTTCCTAGATTTTTTGACTGAATATGCACTAAACCACTTGTACCAGTGCTCTGAGTGCTTGGATAACTTAGGTTACTCTGGTTGCTTAATGATGCTAAAACAACAGGAGGATTAATAGTACTTACTTCAATAGTCTGCGCAGTGCCTAAAGTTTTTGGCTCTTCTCGACAAGGTTATTCAGACTTTCCTTCCTCTTCCCTAGCGAGTTATGAATGCTCTTCGTCTGTTAGATCTACCTCTTCTCCATTGTAGAATACCTCGTCTCTGTAGTTCTACTTAAATAGATTCGCAAGATGAACTTCTTTGAACGCTCTCCCACTGCGCGTGTGTCCAGCCTCTGTGTCACTGTTGCTATCTGAGTTCTTGAACATTATCTTTTTCAATTTGACCGATTACTGTATCTTCAATATGTTCTTCTCATGCAATATCATCTTGATCTTCAACTTCAAAAAGTGTAAAAATTTTCCTCTAGGTCCCTTAAAGAAATATCTCTTAGCTTGGCTATATGACTCTACTTTGTCAACAACAAACTCAGTAATGTACCCCCCAATGGTGCTATCAAACCAGTGATCTACTGCTCTTGACACAGTGTTATCAACTCTCTTGACCTTCTTGGTTAGCGCCGACTTCCAAACCATAGGTGGTCTGAGTCTGATTTCGAAATGGGTATCTGCTAATATGGCTAGCCACTCGTATAGCTCCTGATGAATTCCTCCAAAGAAAATATCGTGTATATCGGTAAATATATACCTTCCCAACCAATCCTCTGTACTAATATTAGGGTTCTTGTTCTGGGCTTCAATGAAGTCATTTTCTTGTTCTTCTATCCAATTCTGAATCTCTGTCTTCGATGGAAACCACCTTGACATTCCCTCAAGAAGATCCCAGTCTCGACAACAAAACCATTTGTTGGCACAGGCGTAGACCCAAGGTTCATCTCTAATAGTGCACCAAAAATCCCTAACTATTGGCCCTTTTGGCAACACTTGTGAACTAGATGCAGTCTCACCTGAAGTAGCAATAGGGGGTTGCAAGACACAGTTGTCTACAACCAGAGGAAATGCAAGTGGAACCAAGGCAACATCACACAGAGATATGATTATTCTTACCAATCATAAACCTACTTCACGTAGTTATATATTAGATCTAACATACTAATACATCAACATAGCAACAGAATCAAAGAACACATCATCAATCACACATAACACAAGATATGCATGGTTCACCCTCTCCCTAGGGCTACGCCCACAAAACTGTGCTTTATAATATATTAGATGAAAGCATACAGTTCTTATATGTGCACTTAAATTAAAAATCTCTCTTTATCTCTTCTTCTCTATCTCCCCTCCCTATGCACCCAGTTGCTTGGTTGATCTTCGCACCCAGTTGAAGATCTTACAATACAGAATGATCTCATGCTCAACACCCCTCTCTCACACAACAATAATCACTCATAACAATAATGAACCCATCCCAGGTCCTCTTGACCTTTATCTATACATTGTAATGACTCATCGACAACCTTTGGCCGACACCTAGGTGTCAAAACCCTAGAATACCAAAACCCTAGGTCAACTTGACCCGCATTTTCAGGGCTTCACCAACCTATCTTTCCTTCTTTCCTGCAAGGTACTCCAAAAGCATCCGTTGGTGGATTTTTCCACTTGCTGAGTTGTCCATAATCCATATTTCTTTCTAATCTTTCATCCTCGATCTCCTCATCCAACGGCTTGCTTCCTCTTACTTCGCTTCGTCTTTTCTTCTCTTTTGGCCACTTTGACCCAATCTCAACCAACTTATCTTCCCCGCAGTTCCCACTTCACCTTTCTTCCTTAATCTTCACTTTCTTCCTTAACCAAGGGCTAACATTATTCCATGCTTGCTGCAAAAATCTATAAATTCCTTTGAAGTAAGCTCTCCTCCATTATCATATCTCAAACATTTTATTTTTGAATCCATTTCATTTTCAACCATTTCCTTGTAAACCTTGAAGTTTTCAAATGCTTATGACTTATTCCTGAGAAAGAAAACTGCAGTCATTCTTGTATAATCATCAAATAATGACATAAATTATTTCTCACATTTTAAACCCTTTGTTCTAGTTGGTCCAACTAGATCAGTATGCATAATTTCTAGTGGTATTGTCATTGAGTATTCCTTTGATTTGAACCTAGTCTTTGTTTTCTTTCTTCATTGACAATGCTTGCATAATGTGTTGGTTGGTTTCGTGATCTGGGGCATTTCTCTGACTGATTCCTTTTTTCTGAATTTTATGAGTTTATCGAAGTTTATGTGACCTATTCTTCTATGCCATAGCCAACCTTCATCTTCCTTTCCTAGACAATACTTTTCATTTCCAATTTCATTTAATACATATATGTTGCTTGAAGTTCTTACAGCTGTTGCAATCAATTTTCCTTAACCTTCTTTTCTTATCTCCCACTTCTGTGAATTGAACTTAAGTTTATGAACTTGGTCACACATTTGACTTACACTTAGAAGATTATGTTTCATATCTTCCACTAGTAGAACATTTTATGCCTTGGTATTCTTGTTTCCAATTCTAACTGTACCCTTTCCAATGATTCTAGCCGAGTCATCATTTCCAAAAGAGATTGATCCATCTATTTCCTTTCTTAATGAAAGAAACATGTCTTCATCACCTGTCATGTGTTTTGAACAACTATTTTGAACATACCAATAATGTTCCTTATGCTTAACTTGTAGAGAGAGTGTGCATTCTTCATTGCTATACTAATTCCACTTTCTTATCCATTTTCTCTTCTAAGGTTCATGTATGTGACCATTGTTATTCTATTGTGATTCTCTAGGAGGGATTGTCATTCTACAATCTTTGGCCATGTGTCCAAAGTTGTTTCACTTGTAGCATTCCACTTCAGTGCTCAATGATTCAAACCTGTTGTAGCTTCTTCTCTTTGTTTCACTAGTCCTTCTCGGATAACCATTTTGTCTATGAATTTCAAAGTTGTTTTTGTTCCTCCTATTAGCTCTACAATTTATAGCTTTATGTCCAAAATTATTGCATGCATAACATAAACCAAAAAATATAGTTGAATAAATGGGAGTTGAAGATATTCTAAAAGGAGTTACTCTTCTGAATATTTATTTTTCATTAGGCCTATTTGTTTCTGACTGTCGTTGATTCTGAAATCTGAATCTTCTAGGTGGAGGAGTGTCCATGTGATCTTCCTGGTAGAACTTCCTATCCCCTCTGACTATTTCTGCATAGATTTTTGGATACTTTTATTGATCTTTAATTTTGGATATTGATCCCTTTTCTGTATGATTGTATCCAAGTACAAACTTGTCATGATTAGGCCTCTAATTGCTAATAATGTCATCCAAAACTTTTGAGTTGTTCTGCATATTTTTCTTTTGAAGCTTCTTTCTCAATGTGACAAGCTTTGCTTCCAAATTTCCAATGATCTTGTCTCTTTATTCTAACTATTCTTTGAGTGTTTCTTCAATTCTTTTATCTTCTTTTATTTAACCCTTCAATTCTGTGATTATCTGCTCTAGTTCTTGAGTGTCTTCTTTCTTGTCTAGTTTTTCTTGGAGCTTCTTGTTTTTCTTCTTTTCTCTTTTTATAACTTCTATAGCACTCAAAAATTATTCTCAGTAGTCAACTTATTCCTCTTCATATTATTCATCTATGCATTCTTTATCAAAATCTTCTATTTCCACGAACATAACTCTTTTTGTCTCACTTTCACCGACTTCGTCTTCATCTAATGAGGAGTTATCTTATTTGGTGCAGAAAATTTTCTTAAAGATTTTCTTTTTGGTTCTTTTGCCTTTATATGTTTGTTTTCTATATGAATCATATTCATCATTTATTTTATTTTTATTATGAAGACATTTGTTAGCAAAATGACCATACCGTCACAATTAAAACAAATCAATAGAAGATTACCTTTATATATGCCACCGGTTCCCTTTTTCAGTATTCTGACGAAGTTGGCTACTTCTTCAGCGTCCTTTGAGATGTCACTGTTGTTGCTATCTTATTTTTTCTTTTTATTTCCATTTTTCTTTGACTTATTGGATGCTTTGAATGTTGCTTCTTTTGTACTTGGATTCTCTTGTTCTATTCTCATCTCGTAAGCTATGAAAATTCCATGTAGTTCATCAATGCTTATTGAGTATAGATCTTCTCTTTCTTCTAGTGCTGAGATATTCGGATCAAATATCATTGGAAGAGATATTAGTACCTTTTGAATAATTATAGATTCAACAACTTTTTATCCCAATCCTATGATTGCATTCACTGTTTCATAACTCATAAGAAGTAAGCTGCAATATTCTCATCTTCCTTCATCTTTAGTTGTTCAAATTGAACTATGTAAGTTTGAAGCTTTATGTTTTCATTTGAATTATTTAGACTGAGTTTCTTTCTGTTTTCATTTGTTGGTGGAATTTTTGGTTCTTTATATCCATATACAATTGATTTCCAAACCTCAAATCCATGTGCTTGCACATATGTTTTCATCCTTCTTCTTCAGAATGCATAGTTTTGTTGATCAAACCGAGGTATTCCATTTTTATACATATTGTTTCTCTCCATGATCTACCTTTTAATGGTTAAACTAATTTCTAAAGGAACCTGCTCTAATACCAATTGTTGGATTACTGAGAGGGGGGTGAATCAGTAATAGAGAAATTATAATAATCATTTTTAACCAGAGTGTATAAATTTTATTTTTCTTTATGATTAATTTACCAATATCATTCAATCATGTTCAAAATAAATAAACCATGAACAATGAGTAATCACACACATACACAGTACACCAATATTTTACATGGAACCCAATGCAAGAGAAAACCATTGAATGTTTTTATTATGTTTCTTTAAGAATTACATTCATTGAAAGCACCAACTTTCTTTGTTTTCCAACTGCAACTAGAAGGAGGCTCAGACCCCCTATTTTTAGGATACAACTTGAGGGAAGCTCCAACTTCCCATTTCTCTGACTACAACCAGAAGGAGGATACAACCCCTTATGTTCTCCGAATACAACTGAAAGGTGGCTACAACCACCTATCCTTTCCCCGTCCCATTGCACTAAAACATAAGTGCCAAATGTAGAAACTGAATATGTCATTGTCACAACCTGTTTTGTCAAATTTGTCAATGAGAAACCTGTCACTATATACTCATCAACCAATCTGATTTGATCATGCCTCAAACACTATACCATAAGTATGTACATCAAACCATGTGATAGAACCTCACTATTATACAACCTCTATATCTACCAATAACTTCAACAACATACCTCAACCAAAATCCCTCAAACATGAACCAATACTAAACTTCAGTAGATTTGCCTCATATCAACTCTACAACAAGCCCTAAACTTCCAAGAGGGAATCCAACAGATTTACGAAGAAAAGCCTCAAACAAATTCATAGATTCAACACTACACATATGAAAACCATACCTTTTTCTTCTTGTAGTGTTATGATGTCACGGTTTTGCTATCACGAATCTGTTGCCACGATTTTTCTACCGCACTTTTTATGTCGTGGTTTTTTTTCCGCACTTTTTCTACTACACTTTTTCTCTATCAATAATATCTTCTCAAATAACCTTTCACAAAATAGATATTCAATGGTATTCAATAGGTGCTAATATGAGAGCCTTGATCTCTTATTTATACTTCCTGTTAACACATAAGATTGATCATGTAAAGGAGGATTTATGGTTTTCAGAGCCTACATTTAACCATTTCTCTAGAGATTATGTCATACCATAAACTAATAGTTTCCTCGAAGTGTGCAAGCTATATTTGAGTTGGTGCTGCGAACTTGTTAAGGAAGACGGTTGTAGGTTGGATAGGTTGCAGGCATCCTGGTGCAAATTCAAAATTACCAGCATCAACCTCATAGCCATCAGGTACTCCATCATATTTGTTTCTTGTTTGGAGGTCAGGAAAGGAGTGGGGCCACTTGATTTTCCTTTGGCACTATGAACTGGCACAGGCGTTGCGAATTGAGACAAGAATTGCGTAATTTCCTGTAGCAATTGCTCTTACAGATTTGATCATAAATCCAAAATGGTGATGTGGGTTTCTCTGAATTTAGTTTTGGAGGAATATGATATCATTTTTTACTTTCTGACCAAATTTCATCTTGACCCAGTTTTTCATTTGAGAGAAACAATTAAAACACCAGTGCACTGCGAAATGTGCTGCAAGCTCTCTGTTTTGCATAATTGTTGGATATTCGCCTTGTTGGGAGGTTTCCACCTGTCAAGAAGGGTTCAAATGACTTCTCATGGATCAATTAGATGTCAAGGGACACCTACACCTAAGTTTTATCTCCATTAAATACCTCATGCAGTGAGTTGGAAACAATTTATTAATGACTTCCAACAATTTCCTGAAAATTAGCAGTTTGTTGGATTTTTGTCTCTTTGATTGTTGCCACCTATCTCCAAGGCTTAGAATCCAATGAAAGATATGGGATTCGACCTCATAAGGATATTTTTATGCTATTTTATATTTAATGAAGGGGGGAGCTCTTGGAGAAGGGTTGGATTCATAATCCAAGAGAGGAGATATCTAGAGGAGCAATTGAGTTGCTCATTTGTAAGCCTGAGGGAATGTGTTGTAGGCATTTATGCCATTAGAGATTCATGAAAGTTGTGATACCAGACTGTTTTTCTCTTGTTTCCATTCTTTCTTATCATCTTTCTTGAGTAATATTTACATATTTTGAAGATCAAAAGTTGCCTTTGGTTAATGAATTCATGAGCTGCAAGGGATTTGTCGTAATTGCTTGTTAATCATAGATTTTGTTCAAGCACTCTTTAATATATATTACAGAAATGATATTTGTTATGTGGATATTATTCTCTTTGTTTACCTTATATTCTTCTATCCATCTCTGCATAAGCCTTTTTTCTAGTAGGCAGCCTGATTGTTTATGATCTATAGAATGTTATGACTCCATGCCCAATATAATGTATTTGCAACAGTCTGATGCCCTCCATTTTAATATTTTCCTGCTGATCTGCCAAGTATTATGTGTTTTAATTATTTAAATAAAATGGGTATTGGGCTCATCCTCTAGAAGTATGAGGGTTACTCTCAGCGCTAACATTTTTGGCATCATTGCCAGGAATGAAGTTGAATATTTTTCCTGGGAGTAACAACAAAGCTTACAACCAGTTCTTGATGTTGAACAAGGATCGAAGATAGAAAAGAGTGCATATTTCACCTGGCGATTCCACCCCATGAAGAACCAAGATGTCAAAGCCTATGGAGGCTATCTTGGTAAGGATATTTTCTCCTCTAAACTTCTCAGCCATCTCTGGTTTTCCAAATCTAGTGCCTCATCTATCAGAATGGGGAGATTTACTTCATGTCTTCAGAGAAGAAAAGAATGATGATCCTGCTCAATATCTCATTGATTTTCATCAATGCATGGAGTAGTTGAACTTGCATCAGGAGGATGTCTTAATGAAAATGTTTACATTATCCCTAAAGGGTGTTTCTAGAGACTGGTAATTTTCTCTTCCTGCTGTAAGCATATCCACCTTGAGAAAATTCCATGATGCTTTCAATTTGCACTGCAAAAGGTATTACTTCTTTGAGTTTCTTTTTCATGATTGTTGTGAGGAATATGAGAAAAGTGTTCAAGTTGCATTAAGTTTCTCTCCTGACTGTGAGGTTGAAGAAGACTCATCTCTTTCTTTTCCTAGTTCTCATGACTTGAAGGAAGATTTTATTTGTTGTTCTTATGAGGAAGAGACAGTGGATGATTTTTTCCTTGAAGTAGGTATCTTTGACAGCCTTGCTTCTGATGAAGTCACTGTCTCAAATATTGAACAAGAGAAGCCTGTTGTTGACAAACACTTTGATGATGAATACTTTGTGGATAAAGAGCATCTTGAAACAAAACATTATGAATGTCAAGAGTCAAATGTTTTTTATGGACAACCCATTTTTTATGATTATATCAGTGATGGTGATGAACAATATTTTTCTATGTTTTCTTTGGAACCTCTTAGCACTATTCCTATATATGATGATTATGAGTCTGATCTTTGGGAATGCTATGGAGTTGTTGAAGGGAAATTACATATGCAGTTGATATCTTATCCATCACCAACAAATGAGAATCATTGTTTTGATAAAAACCATGTGTATGAGCAGTAGCTTGTTCTTATAGTACATCCATAAATGATTAGCAGTCAACCCACAGGTGTTTCTGAAGATGAGGAGAAAAAATTCAACTAGCAAATGGATTTTTATGCCATTCAATCACATGTGCTTGTAGAGGACATCAAACAACATGTGAGAAACTTTGAAGAAGAGAAGGCAACCTTTTATCAGTTAACTATTCCTTGCCATCAGTTTCATGACCCTGTCAATGAATACATGGAGTTGCACTTTTCAAATGCTTTGGAGCCTGCAAATTTTATCATTTTTTTCAGCATTTGGAGGTAATAT
Source organism: Picea glauca (assembly GCA_000966675.3). Classification (NCBI taxonomy): domain Eukaryota; kingdom Viridiplantae; phylum Streptophyta; class Pinopsida; order Pinales; family Pinaceae; genus Picea; species Picea glauca. Next base: position 227,174 of record JZKD02S1628931.1, read on the forward strand.
TGGTGATCCTAAGAATGTATTTATTCAGTTTTCACACTTTTCTTGCTTCTTATGGATCATTTCCAGTGAAGATAAGGATTATGTTACCAAACAGTTTGAGGGGCTATGGTGGAAGTTTGTTTTCACCTGAGCAAGTAAAATTCAGTTACAGTAGGGTCATGTATATAAATAAGCCCATGTTCAAGCATTTCAGTTTTTAGTTTGTTTTTAGTATTTGAATAAGACTCCACCAACCCAATGGATAAGGCACTGGAACTTCATGTTCTTGGAAGCTCACAGGGATCATGCCATCCCCTATGGAGCCATATGTTAACACATAAGATTGATCATGTAAAGGTGGATTTATGGTTTTCAAAGCCTACATTTAACCATTTCTCCAAGGATTATGTCATACCATCAACTAACAGCCTCCTCGAAGTGTGCAAGATATTTTTGAGTTGGCACTGTGAACTAGCATTGTGAACTAGTTAAGGAAGAGGGTTGTAGGTTGGATAGGCTGCAGGCATCCTGGTAAAAATTCAAAATTACCAGCATCAACCTCATAGCCATCAGGTACTCCATGATATTTTTGTCTTTTTTAGAGGTCAGGAAAGGAGTGTGGCGATCCAGGTGGATATTGGTGGCCACCCACCTTTTCCAACTGGCTCAAAACAGTTTTCTAGCAATTTTGGCAATTTACTATTTTTAGCAGTATTAACTTCCGAGGCCATTTTGAGGGCCTAAATGAAGTCTTTTTCAGGATAGAGCTTCTTAATAGTGGCCTATGACATGATTAAGGCCCAAAAATCAATCTCCTCAATGATACCTTTCCAACGGGCTATCATACACCTAAAATGGAGATCGTATGCAAAAGTTATGACCCCGAGAAGTTAATGTACTAACTTACCCAAACGGGGCCCACATGACTTTTGGCACTTCATCTCCCAGGGTTAGGTTTTTGGATGTCTAGGGTTTTGGAATTCCTATTTATTGTAAAAAAAGGATTTCAGAGCCTCATTGTAATGATATTCTTGTGAATGAGCGCAACCGTCACATCTCTTCTCAGAGATAAGCCGCCACCATTCCAACAAGCTTGTTTCCACTACATTTTACAGTTTTCAGCTTATTTCCTTATTGAATAGAAAACCATTTTTACTGTATCTCTATTATTTTGTGTTAATTACCTGTTAATAATCTGTATTCATTTCGTTCCACTCATAAAATCTGGATCAGTGGTATCAGAGTGGTCTACTCCTTGTCGTCTTAATGCATGTCCCCAACGAGGTTGGAGTACAAAGAGTTGGGTCTCGAGCTTGTTTCTCTTGAGGAAAAAATATCTTGTATGCCTAAGAAACCTCTCATGGGAGGAGAAAATAAAGATGATGAGACAGGAGATCCTTTCAAACTGTTGATTGAGGAATCCCTCACGCAACAAAGGAATGAGATGATGGATATTTTCACGCAAATCCTTCGACGGCTACCAACAGGCGATGCATATTCTTCGAGCGGAGGCGCCGTCCCCTTCAAGGTACAAATAAAATTCGATATTCCTATATTTGAAGGTCAGATAGACACAGATGTTGTAGACAAGTGGTTGAATCTACTACATGGGTATTTTTCTGTCCATAACTTTTCGAATAGAGAAAAGATTACTATTGCACTCCTCAAAGTTGTTCCCCATGTCAAAGATTGGTGGGAAACCTTCTGTGAGCAAAATGAAATAGAGGAACCCTCATTATTTAAAGTCATGACCACCTGGGAGTCCTTCAGGGATGTTATTAAGGAATAATACTACCTTGTCGGAAGTTATGACGACTTGTATACCAAATGGACCACACTGCGGAAAGAAAGAGACCAAGGAGTGCCATATTTCACAAATATCTTCCATACCTTATGTACGAAGCTGGGTATCAAATATTCAGAGCGAAATATGGTGCTCAAGTATCGTGGTGCTCTGCATAGATACATCCAGACCAAGATGGAATTTATGGACATCTCATCCTTGGGCATAGCCTATCGATATGTTGTCAAAATCGAGCAAAATCTCAAACAAAAGATGCGACAATTTGGGCCTGGGAACGCTTCACAATAAAATCTAGTAAAGGGTGGCCCCAACCAACAAAAAAAGGGATAGAGAAAAGATGGACAGTATCAAGAAAACTAGTCCAATCCGCAAGAAAAGAAGGACATCAAAAAGACAAAGAAAGATACTGGGAAGTGGTGTGACTTCTATAAGAGCCCTTGGCATAACACTATTGACTGCCACTCAAAGAAGTCGTTGGTGGCCGAAGTGAAATCCTCTGAATCAGATGCGGGTTCTGATTCTGAGCCAGAACCATAAAGGGGAAGATAGATCATTGACGTGGAACCCAGTTCCACCGTTGCTACCACCAAGCTCCATCTTGTTGAACCAGACGATCCAGAAGAAGGAGAGTGCCTCTTCCATTCACAGATGTGGGTAAAAGGCACCCCGCTACACTTCATCGTTGATAGTGGTAGCCAGAAGAACCTCATCTCGAAAGAGGTCATCAAGCGGCTGGCCCTGTTGACAACACCACACGCACAACCCTACACCATTAGATGTCTCCTCCAAGGAAGTGATATTTGCATCAGCCAATAGTGTCGACTGTCGTACAACATTAAGCCCTTCAAAGACGAGGTATTGTGTGATGTTGCTCCTCTCATAGTTTGTGATGTTATTTTGGGACAACTTTATATATGGAAATGTCATGTTGTATATGAGTCTAGGCCTTGTAATGTTATTATTACTTTGAACAGGAAATTGTACAGGATACCCGAGGCAGTCCCACCTAGTGTTATTTCCTTGATCTTTGTTAAGAAATGTAGGAAGGTCATCTCTCAGATGGGGAAGTTTGTCTTCTTTATGATTCGCTTTCAGAATAATAAAAAGATCACAACCACATCCAGGGTCTCTATGGCCGACCTCTCCAAACAGCAGAAGCAAGTAGATAAGGTCGTGGAAGAATACTTAGATGTCTTCTCCTCACCTACCAGGGTACCTCTACACTGCCAGGTCAAGAACCCCATCGATGTGACCCCCGATGCACCGCTTCCCAAAGGGCCATTCTATCGCTACTCTCTGTTAGAGAATGAGGAGATCAAGCAACATATCCAAGAACTGATCCACAAGGGTCACATCCGTCCCATCTCATCACCTTGCAGGAGCCCAATCATGTTGGTGCAGAAGAAAGATGGAACCTGACGACTCTACATTGATTATCGAGCTCTGAATAAAATCACAGTCAGAAACCAATACCCGATTCCCCGAATTGACAACCTCCTTGATCAACTTACCAGGGCCAAATACTTCAGTAAGATTGATCTTGAGTCTGGCTACCACCAGGTCCCGATAGAACAAATAGATGTATGGAAGATCGCCTTCAAGTCAAAGGAAGGCCATTTTCAATGGTTGGTCATGCCCTTTGGTTTGACCAATGCGCTAGCCACTTTCATGAGGTTGATGGATGATATCCTGTGACCATTCACCAATAATTTTGTGGTGGTGTATCTGCATGACATTCTCATTTACAACAAGACTTGGGCTAAACACTTGTAGCATATTTAGCAGGTTTTTCACACCCTACGACAGCACAAGCTATACGCCAACTTGGAAAAATGCTCCTTTGGCATGGACAGGGTCCATTACGTGGGCTACATCATTGATCATCATGGCATACATGTGGATCCATCCAAGATCCAAGTCATTTGTGACTAGCCAGCCCCAACCACACTCACTGAGCTCCAAAGCTTCTTGGGCCTTGCCAATTTCTACCACAGGTTTGTGATGGGATTCTCCCATATTGCATGGGCCCTCAACCAAATAACCATGGGTAGTGGTAAGGCAAAATTTGCATGGGGTCGGTCCCAAAAACAAGCGTTCGATGATTTGAAGCAGCGCTTGTGCTCAGCCCCAGTACTTTCACTCCCATACTTGCAGTAGCCCTTTGATATTGAGACATATGCTTTTGACTATGTTGTGGGCATCATTCTCATTCAGCACGGCCACCTCGTGGCCTATCATAGTGAGACACTATCAGATGTTGTCTGTAAGTACCCTACTTATGAAAAATAAATTTTCTCCATTGTGCAAGCCTGCCGCCAGTGGAGACACTACATTCTTGGGAAGGAGACAGTCATCCACACTGATCATAAGCCACTACAGTTCATACAGACACAAGGAAAATTACAGAATGACCGCCATCAAAAGTGGTCCACATACTTGCAACAATTCCACCTCAACATCAAGTATAAAACATGAAGAACCAATCACATTGCTGATTGCCTTAGCAAACCACCAGTTGTGGCACTCACCACGGTGCTAGACTCTTGTGTCCATGAGACCTTTGGATGGCACCAACTCTATGAGATAGACCCGGACTTCTCCATCACCTACCAAATGTTGGGGGAAAACGTAGTTGTCAATAATTTCCATCTTTAGGATGGGTTGTTGTGTCGTCTAGGCCATATCTGTGTTCCATCAAGTGAGTGAGTGAATATGATATGGGAATCCCACTATAGTTGGGTGGCAGAACATTTTGGCATCGAAAAGATAGTGGCAATGATACATAAACATTTCTACTAGACGAAACTTTGACAGGAGGTCAGCAAGTATATCAAGTTATGCACTGCCTGCACGATTACCAAACCGACCACTAAGAAACAAGGCCTGTACACCCCTCTTCCTACTCCTAACAGGCCATGGAAATCCATCTCAATGGACTACATGTCAGGCCTCCTGTCCACCAAGCGGGGAAACGACTATGTGTTTGTGGTTGTTGATCGCTTTTCTAAGATGGCGATTTTGGTTGCCTGCAAGAAGAACATCACAGCAGAGGCCACTGCCAAGCTCTTCTTTGAACGAGTCTGGGTACATTTTGGAATCCCATAAACCATTTTCTCGGATCAAGAAAATCGATTTCTCAGCACACTCTAGTCAAACCTCTGGTCACTGCTGGACACCAAGATCACCAAATCCACAGCCTTCCACCCTCAAACAGATGGCCAAACTGAGGTCGTAAATCGAATGATTGTGCATATCCTTCTCATGTATAATTCAAAGCACCCTCACACATGGGATGAGATCCTTCCTTATGTACAACATAGCTACAACTGATCCTTGCATAGCTCAACCGACCACAACCTCTTTCAGGTGGGGTTGGGATTCCAACCATTGGGTCCCATAGATATTACACTTCCCCTTGCGGTCACCTCGATCGGCTCATCTCCTACTCCAACTGAAGCTGAAAAAGCCACCCGGTTTATTGAGTGGATCCAACAAATCCGCCAACAAGTTCAAGATATCCTAAAGAATTCCAATGATAAGTACAAACAACGTCAACATCAGGTGCCACATCAGTTTCAGGTGGGCGAAAAATTTTGGTTGCACTTGCAGAAAGAATGCCTTACAGAACCCCATCGGAAGCTTTGACCACTCCATTATGGGATGTACACCATCACCAAGGCTGTGGGGGATAATTCTTTTCATCTGAACATTCCTCCTTTCCTTAGCTTGTACCTAGTGTTCAACATGGATCTCCTTCACCCTTATTTCCCACCAGTATTGGACACCTTAGAAGTAGCAGAACAATTGAAACCAATAGAGCTCAACCCCGATTGCATAAAATAGACATACAATGATAATATTGTGGACACACAGATCAAGGGCACTCGACATCAAAGGATGCAACTTTATCAAGTCATCAAAGCAGGGCAACTTCTGCACCAAGGCAAGTGGCTCACTCGGGGCCAAATTCAATAGAAATTTCCTCATCTGATGGGGGACCTCAATGCAATGGATACCATTTCTTCCTAAGGAGGGAGGATTGATCCAGGTGGATATCGGTGGCCACCCACTTTTTCCAACTAGCTCAAAATATTTTTCTGGCAATTTTGGCAATTTACTATTTTTAGCAGCTTTAACTTTTGGGGCCATTTTGAGGGCCTAAATGAAGGTTTTTAGAGATAGAGTTTCCCAATGATAGCCTACAACATATTGAGGCCCCAAAATTAATCTCCTCGACAATACCTTTCCAACAGGATATCATACGCCTAATATGGAGATCGTATGCAAAAGTTACGACCTCAGGAAGTTAATGTACTAACTTACCCAAACGGGGCCCACATGACTTTTGGCGCTTTATCTCCCAGGGTTAGGTTTTTGTATGTCTAGGGTTTTTGTAATTCTTGTTTATTGTAAAAAAAGGCTTTCAGAGCCTCATTATAATGATCTTCTTTTGAATGAGCGCAATCGTCACATCTTCTTGAATGAGCCTCATTATCTTCTCAGAGATAAGCTGCCACCATTCCAGCAAGCTTGTTTCCGCTGCATTTTATAGTTTTCAGCTTATTTCCTTATTGAATAGAAAACCAATTTTATTTTATCTTCGTTATTTTGTGTTAAGTACATGTTAATAATATGTATTCATTTCGTTCCACTCATAAAATATAGATCATGTGGCCACTTTATTTTCCTTTGGCACTGTGAACTAGCACAGGCGCTGCAAACTGAGACAGGCGCCGCAGAATTTCCTGTAGAAACTACTTTTACAGATTTGATCATAAATCCAAAACAGTGATGTGAGTTTCTCTGAAATGTTTTGTGGAGGAAGATGATATCCTTGTTGAATTTCTGACCAAATTTCATCCTAGCCCAGTTTGACATTTGAGAGAAACAATTAAAACACGAGTGCACTGCGAAATGTGTTGCAAGCTCTCTGTTTTGCATAGTTATTGGATATTCGCCTTGTTGGTAGGTTGCCACCTGTCAAGGAGGGTTTGAATGACTTCTTATTGATAAATTATATGTAAAGGGACACCTAGACCTAAGTTGTATCTCCATTAAATACCTCATGCAGTCATTTGGAAACAATTTATTAATGACTTCCAACAATTTCCTAAAAATTAGCAGTTTGTTGGATTTTTGTCTCTTTGACTGTTGCCACCTATATCCAAGGCTTAGAATCCAATGAAAGATATGGGATTCGACCTCCTAAGGATATTTTCATGCTTTTTTCTATTTAATGAAGAGGGGAGCTCTTGGAGAAGGGTTGGATTCATGATCCAAGAGAGGAGAGATCTAGAGGAGAAGTTGAGTTGCTCATTTGTAAGCCTGAGGGCATATGTTGTAGGCATTTATGCCATTAGATATTCATGAAAGTTGTGATACCAGACTATTTTTCTCTTGTTTCCATTCTTTCTTATCATATTTCTTGAGTAATATTTACAGATTTTGAAGATCAAAAGATGCCTTTGGTTAACAAATTCATGAGCTGCAAAGGATTTGTGGTAATTGCTTGTTAATCATAGATGATTGTTCAAGCACTCTTTAATCTATATTACAGAAAGGATCTCTGATATGTGGATATTCTTCTCTTTTTTTACCTTCTATTCTTCTATCCATCTCTGCATAAGCCTTTTATCTGTTAGGTAGCCTGATTGCCTGTGATCTGCAGAATGTTATGATTCCATGCCCAATAGAATTTATTTGTAGCAGTTTGATGCCCTCCCTTTTACTCTTTTCTTGTTGATCCACCAAGTATTACTTGTTTTAATTATTTAAATCAAATGGGTATTGGGTTTATCCTTTAGCATTCTGAGGGTGACTGTCAGTGCTAACACTTCCATGTAGCTTTTTTAAGGGGTTACCTTCTAACCATCTTAACCCAATTTCCTTCTTTCAGGGTTAACCCACTTCTAACCACTTGTCCACTTCTAACCCACTTTGCTACAAATAGTAAATTCTCCACTTCTAGTTGCAACTAGTTTATTTTTAATTATTTTCTTATTGCAAAAACTTAACCCATGATCCTAGTTTTACTCACTTGACTAGTCAACTTCTTCTAGGAGCTTCTAGAATAATTTTGACTTCTTTGACCTTGTAGATAAATCATGAGGGTTCTCCAACTTCACAAGGCCATAACTCTCTAACTGTGAGGAGTTGTGTGGCGTTCCACATATCCCCGGAAATGTCATGACATGTACTATCCATCTAGAATAGTCTTACCTACAAATATATTCAACTTCATACCATTATACATCAATCAAACTGAAGTCTCTTATCCATACTATTGGGGCTACTAGAATTTGACACCTGACTTGCTTCAAGGGTTGACATCAATGACAACCAACCCAATTAATCAACATGAGAGTGTTAATGGTTATTGGATGGTATTACTACCCTATTTTTGTTAAGTGTATGGATATGATTATTGTTGCTATGTTACGCCACTCCATAATTTCATTCTCCATTAGAAATTGAAGAGAACCAAAAGCTTTGTTGTGTCCACTGTTTGATTTGCAAGAGGTTCAGGATATAAGGATTCCATTAAATGACTATTGGGTAAAATCAAGAATGTGGACCGTGTGTAATTTCCTTTTTATTTGAGAAAATAAAATATATTTTCATAATTTTTTAAACTTGCAATAAACAAAAGTTTTTTTTTTTTATTTCTAGAATTTCACTTTACAATAAAAACAAAACTTGTCATGAATTTTGTTAGATTTCTATTGACTATTTTTTGATTTTTTTTATTAAAATTTGATATGTCAATGTAGTGATTGTTTGACGGTATGTTCCTTAAAAATGAAGGGACTAATAATGATTTATTTTTTTATACGTGAATGTACTCATTATTAAACTTTTGTTTATGAAAAATGAAATATGTTGCAACAATCCAAACCGACTCTATTAAAGTATGATTATAGTTTTGAATTTAATGGATGAATATTATAATTACTACAATTTTTTGAATTTGACCAATCTAAAAAAGTTGTAGATTTTAATCATGTTTAGTGAGACTCCATATGTGTGCCTTAATTTTGATTCAAAAGTAAATTCTAAAAATACCCTTTTGAAGAAAACAATGAAAGGTTCTGTAATATAAATTTTCCATAATTTTCGACTGTGTATTATTGAATATATTAATTTTTCATTTTACTGAATCATTATGTCATCTAAAAATAATACACAGATATATTTTTATAAAATTAATTAAAATTACTAAAAAACAATTGAATTGAATACAAATTGTATCAAATGAAAATTGATTCAACTCTAAAAATTCTGGTATTAGTTTTGAAACCATACTCATAGAATTTTAAGGAGTTTGATCCTTCCAAAGTTGGACTAAGCTAAATAGAAGTTATTGTTTTTTGAAAAGTACCATAGGTGTAGGTTTTCGATTGAACTAATAGTTTAGCCAAAAGTTAGTTTTAAAGGAAAAAAGAAGTTTCACCTAAAAACATATTTTTGGCCAAAAAGTTGAAAATCAAACATTCGTTGGCTGAAAAAAAAAATGGACGTACACAAGATTTGACGTGAAAAGATATAAATTCTTTCGACTGAAATGCTTTTAAGACATTTGTGCAACAAACTCAATCTGCATTTTTCTATTTTTTCTTTTTTGGGGAAACATTTTCACTATTTTCTCTTTATTGGGGAAACATTTTCGTTATTTTTCAATTATTGGGGCAACATTTTCTAAATTGAATATTTTGTTAAAAAAACAATTTGAAAGTGGAGGTTTTCATAAGCAATTTCTTCCTTATTGCAATTTAGTAGCTGAGTTTCTAATTCAATTTGTTAAGCCTTATGATTGTTGAATCCTTGTAGCTATTGTATCCATGACTATATATTGTGTCCACACTCCTAGAAAGGTTGCACACAAGTTTGTTCACCCCTAAAGGGTCATACACAATCTCTGTGTATTCCTTGGGCCCACACACAGGCCGTATGCATCATGGCATTGTGATGTTTTCTATTCCTTGGGGACATATGAATGTATGCATGACTAGGGTGAATCTATTTCATCCTTGAGGATGTTGGATTGGTGGTTAGTGTGTGAGATGATTGGTGGGTTGTATATTGGGATGAGAGTTGATATTATTTAATTAAATAATAGCTTGTTATAATATCCCCCATTCCCATTGGCATTGAAATCTTCTATTTTAATTTTGAGTGGGTAAGTGTTGGAGCAATGCATTGGGCATTATGATTTTGTCTTACTACTTTCCCTCATGAAGCTGACTCAACATATGTATTTAATTAACACATATCCCTCACATGTTAAGTGGAACACCCCTCTCACCTTCTTAAGGAGTGGCCATTTCATGAATGGTTTTAATTAATTGTCATTTTATATATATGTTAGTTAAGAGTCACTACATGTGTTTCTTAATGAAAGGTACCCACATTGAATTGGATTTGAGTATAACCACATGATGACATGAATTGGGACTTGTCCTTTTAATGAGTAAGCTTTAAAATTAAAATATTACAAGTAAACCTAATTCAATATTAAAATTTGAAAGGACCTGACTATGCATTGGATAGTATTTCCCTCATAGGAGTAGTGTCATTCCAATAAGAGGAGGGTAACCATAATTTTTCTTCCAGTTGAATTTGAGAAGCTTGGTATTGGGAGCAAGAACCATCTTTAATATCTTCTTATTTTATTAGCATTGGCCTATAAACAAAGAACTAAATCAGAATTGAACACAAACACCAAACCATGATGGTGTCTCAACCTTGAGCATCTTGAGAGATCTAGTTCAATTAGATATCAACATGTAAAGGAGTTGCACTGGAGATAAAGTTTTCAATGACATTATTTTTAGAGTCATGTTTTTTATCGACATGTTAATTCGTTGCTTGTGTGCAGGTTACACTGGAGAGTGGGCCATATCCCCAATCTTGAATAGTGTTGTAAAGTAGTTGAACTCAGACTTGAACTAACAATAGAGGCCTTGTAGCCATTCCGAAGATAGAAATATCCGTCCAAGACTACAAACAAAGACCACATTTAAATTATGTAAAGTATCTATGTTAGTGAAGTGAGTGAGATATAATTTTTGTGCTTATGGATCATAACATTTCAGAGCCCTTTAATCCTTGACCATGATTCCACTACTAAAATTTTTAAGAGAACACAGAGATAGCACGGGTAAAAAAAAATCAAAAAGGCTGGAATGCTTGTAGTCCATCAATGTTCAACTTCAAGAAGAGAACAAGGACTTGAAGGAGAAGGTATGGATGTATGATGAGGATGGAATATGTGGAGAATAACCTTGATACCTATACAATACTATTTCCATTGCTAAAGGACCATTTTTTTGAATGTAAAGACTCCCTCACTGTTGTCCTAGAATATTGGTACAAACGCCGAGTTCATCTTGTGTAATTGGGAGAGAAGGTAATTTAGAGGGTTATATGGTCATAGGAGAGGCTCACTTAGATGATGAATTAGCTGCAATAAGAGTCAATGGAGAAAGAGGAGGGATTGACAAAGCTACAAGAAGTTGTCGTAGAGACCAAGGAAGCAAATTTTCCTTCCATTTCCACTATCAAGGCCAACACCATGACTGAGGAAACTCCGGTAAGCTCACCTTCCTTAGACAATTTTCAAGAGCATTTTGGTGAATATGAAAAGCATACCAAAGGCATTGGTTTAAAATTATTAATACAAATGGGATACAATGGACAATGGCTGGGAAATATAAGATAAGCCATCTTAAGCCCTATTGTAGCTCAACATAGGTTCAACCATGAAGTCCTAGGTTTTGATGGTAGAGAGGAAAAGGCCATGAACAACGAGATCACATTTGTGAAGGAAAAAGACATGGAAAAGTTGTCCTACTCTTCCAAAGAAAGAGTAGCAGGGAAGGAAGAAGGAAGTACACTCCCACTCCATCCTTCTTGTAGTATATTACATAAGGGAAACAATGAGGAAAGTCCAAAGACTCAACCTACACTAGCAATTAGAAGAAGTGTCAAGCCAATTAGCTAGAATCAAAAGAAGAAGACCAAGATGTATGCATGAGGTAAGACATACGTTGCTTGTCACTGATGCAAAAGAAAGACCATAGAGATACCAACTATTTGTGTGCCAAAGTATATTTATGTTATGAGAAGAAAGGCCATATTGAGGCATCTTAGTGTGTATATATATATATATATATATATATATATATAGGTAGAAATCATTGTAAAAGGTAGTGTTGTGGAATCATGTGTACTCGATATCTTCTCAATTGGAGGTTGCCTGCTTAAAGATGAAAGTGAACAATGATTTTTGGAAGTAATAAAGGTATCATATTTTGGTCCATATTGTTATTGTGATCATTGTTTTGTTTCATTCTACCAAATACTTTGATAATATTTGTGATTTAGTTTTGCAAATTAATATTTGGTACCTTACAAGTGGTATGGGAGTGTTTTCCTTGGAAAAGTTTTAGAATTTTGTTTCGAGGCTAGAGACGTGTTCCAACATCTATCAAGCACAGTGATATTTAGTATTGAAATTTTGCACATCCAATTTTGGACAATGCTTCCTCCTGCATCTAGGCTGCAAAATTCTTACATAATCTCCAATATTAAGAATTTGAAAATTCTGTCATTGTAGTGTTGTTTGGGCATGAGTGTAACACTGTAGAAGTTTAAAAAAAGTAGTGTGTGGTCTTACCAACACCCTTATTTTGGACCTATCTCATTATATTTCTTTCTTTGAGCTAATTACACCATCACCCCTCTTCCATAATTCTTTTTTTATGCAGACCCACTCGCCCTATCCAACACCCTTATATGGGACCTATCTCAATAGATTCCTCTCTTAGGGATAATCGCAATGGTACCCCTCTTCCATAAGCCTCTTTGTGTGTGGACCCATCCACCTCTCCAACATGACCTATCCACTTAGATTCCTCTCACCACACTAATCACAGTGGTATCCCTCTTTCATAAGCCCTTTTTTATGGACCCATTGTCCCTCTTACTCCATTCCTATCTTTCAAACTGAAACTCGCAACCAAGACTTTGGAAAAAAATTGTATTACTTAGAAGACTCCTTTCAAAACCTTCAAAAAGAATTCACAACAACTAATGACATTTTGGATAAAGTTACTTCAACATTGCTACCATTGATTCCAAGATTGCCAACCTTGACCACCTCACTAACCAATTGAACTTATTGACAACCCTTGTTACTCAAATCAAGGGTCCCCACTCCTCAAAATAAACTCTCCACCAAGAGGGAGTCGAATCATCGCATTCCATGGATTTTCATTCTACCTCCTTTCCTCATCATATGCGTCTTCATAAAATCTAGGTGAATAAATTTGATGGCTCAGACCCCTCAGGATAGGTCACTCAAATGGAACATTATTTCTCATTGCATGGCATCACCGGTGACTTAATCTAATTTTTTTTTGGTGTCCTCTATTTAAATCTAGAATAATGGCAATGGCGGAAATGGCTTAAAAATTCCCACTATAGTTATATTTTTTGGACCCAATTTGTTGTCGATATTTATGAAAGTTTTGAAACAAAAACTCATCATGTAGGCCTATTATCCCCAATTCATTGGGAAAAATAAGGAGAATATGTCTCAAGGCCCTGAAGTTGCAGACATGGAGTACTAAGAGACAGATGACTGACAATGTCCACTTGCATAGACAGAGGCCTGCCTCACCACTATAGATATCAGATTCATCACAATCATATTCACCACACCAGCTTGCTTCTAGAAGACATTGGGTCTTGCTCCATGAGGTAAAAGTCAAGTATTAAGGTAAGTGTCATTTCAATATTTGAGGCATTTAAGTGTGTTGCATTTAAAGCTACTTTTTATTATATAAAATATGCTTGGAATTTATGCTCTTTGCCCTGTTTCACCTTGGTGGTTGACATTGCACCCTAGTAAGTGGTCACCCTTAGGGATGGGTTTGCTACTAGGAGGTCCCCTTGATGAGCCATTGTGCCATTCCTGATCATACTTTTCACTTGCCACACTTCATCCCCTCACCTCCTTATCTTTTTGGATTTTCAGGTGTATTGAACCAAGAAGGGATTGTCCCTCATTTCATGTGAAGAAGGGGTTGAAGGCCTAGAGGGAATGTAGCTAGAAAAAGATAAAATCCAAATCATAACCTTCAAGATGATCACCCAAAGAGGTCTTGAGAACAATGAAATGTTTCTCCTAAAAAACTCAAATACCTACAAAATAAAACACACACACACACACATATATATATAATTGTACCACTTGTTGAGGGTGTTAGCACTCTGTAAATTTGCTCAGTTGATAAAGAAAACAATAGATCTAACCTACAAACCAAATTTAGACCTAGGTACTAGCCTGCTCAGCTCAGAGAGGGCTCTTTCCTGTCACTTGGTATTTCTTTGACAATCAATGGCTAGGTTTTGGTACTTTGAAAGGTTTTTTTTTTTATAATTTTCCTGGCAAGGAAGGGGAGGGAAACTTAGGGCTATGGAGTCAAACTTATGAAATGAATGGTAGTATTGATTAGCTAGTAGAACTCTCCAGAGGATAAATGCTAAATGAGGCGATAAATATGAGTTATAATTTGTAAATTTGCAGAGTGTAGGAAGAAAAGAAAAACATATAACTGCATCAGAGCATTAAATAAATGAATTCTAAATTAGTTAGGAAGAAATTAACACAATTTAAATTGCTTCAGTCAAGAGCATCACTAGATGAATTATGGGCCTTTGACTATCCAATTTAAACAAAATACAGTGAAAGTGAAATCAGAAATACGGGAAATACATACAAAGAGAGGAGACAAAACTCAGATCACCACCATTAGAATCTTCTCATGGAGACTTCAAGACTTATGCATGTGTATTCAAGTCAATTTCAGAAAATTACAATTTAAGTTTAGAATAGCTAAAAACGTGCCCTTGCACTTCTACCAACCCTTAACACATTTGGAACTCCTAATATTTATACAAATTTGAGTTCCTTTGGTTTAAAAACGATTACAATGATTGAAACAAAATGTTTCAGTTTCTGAAACTGACTACAATAATTATTGTAACATACCTAGCCACCCATAGGTCGGGTACGCTACCTGCAAGCCTACCCTCAGACTTCTTTCTCTTTATGATACCTTCTTTAGTTATTAAGGATGAAAAAGAGAAAATATTTAATCAGATGCAGTGCAATATCCAACAAGCATGCGTAATCTATAGATTGTGTTAAACGATAATTAAATATACACAACGAAAATACACTCATACACATGTAGATGATAATTAAATTACACAGCGGGAATACATTCATACAAAGATAGTAATATCATGACATAGAGCACTTTTCTTTAAGAAAGGTGACACCAACTGGCTGCAGACCAAGGATGTTCCTCCCAATCATAGACACTATTGCTCCAAATCTCAACAACATTATCACCCCCGAGCCAGGGCTATGAATCCACAAGGACAGTTCCAGAGTGTAATTGGGTTCCCAAACCAGTCATCTCTCAGGCTCTCACAAGTTTCCCGACACCCACAACAATCCAAGTACCCATCTCTCTTCTACCCAGCCTGTGCCACCTGAGAAAATGGGCCTCCACCTTTCTCTTCCACCTAGTCCCTCAGGCAGTCCTTCTCCTTCCTGCCAGAGCTTCCAACACAGTTGGTCTAGAATCTCAATGTTGAAACTCTCAGGAATCGCAATTGTGAGAAAAAAAGGTAAAAGGCCAATGCATTTCAGACATGCAAGCCCCAGGTCACAGCTGGATCACACCAACGACCACTACAACCAACTATCCCATGGCTAGTTCTTCAGTAACTTTGTTTCTTTTTCTTTTCCAACCAAGACGCAGGTGATGATGGTTCTATGAATGGGTCCAGGAGTGCGTGCATGGGAGTGTGTGAGGAAGGAATGAGTGAGTGAATGGTAAAAAAGTTCGCAAGTCATCAGTCGAACCCCCCATTAGACCATAGGTGGGTTTAAGTAACTCATGGGGGAAATAAGAACCTCCTCGCCTTCCCCAATAATTTCACGTAACTGATCCCCTCCCTTAGACAAAAAGGTAATAAGAAAATAGGAATAAAACTTAGTCCCTCAAGCTCCCTCTCTTGTGGAATCATAGCCCCCTATAACTCTAGTCCTTGTCCGTCTAACATCCATCGATGTGTTTATTAATATTAATGATCAAAACATTACATTTCTTGGGCATATTGGCCCTTTAATAATTGTTTGGTCACTCAGGCCTCTCATCATTGTAACAACACATTATTTAAAAAAATGGGGGTTCAATACCTGGGGTGTTACATCCCCTCCCCCTTATTTTGGCATTGTCCTTAGTGCATATACAAACATAGATCAAAATCTCAAATTTATTCAAAAAGCTGCGGGTACTCTGCCCACATGGCATCTTCATGCTCTGAGGTAGCATCTTCAGGACCGTAGCAGGTCCACTGAAATTTTACCAGTTCTATAACTTGATTCCGGAGCATTTTGACTTTTCTTTCCAATACCCGCACCGGCTGAACCTGAAAGTCTCCCTCCGTCTCTACATGAATCACATGCCAATCAATAACATGGTTAGGATCATGTACATATTTATTTATAAAGATACATGAAATACATTATGCACATTCATGGAAGCAGGAAATGCAAGCATGTATGCAACTGGCCCTATTCTTTCCAATATTTCAAATGGACTACAGAATCTGGCTTCCATCTTTGTACAACTACCCGATTTCAAGGAGCTTTTCTTGGGATTCACTTTCAAAAGTACATGCTCCCCTACTTTAAATTCTCTAACTGTCATGTCCTTGTCTGTATAAAATTTCTGTCTATCCTGAGCTACCTTTAAATTCTGTTTGATCTTGACCACCTAGTCTTCCATGTCCTTAAGAAACTCCGGCCCAAGTACCACTCTATCTGCTGGGTTGTCCCAACTCACTGGAGTATTTCATTTCCTACCATACATGGCTTCAAATGGGCTCATTCTTAATGAATCTTGATACCCATTGTTATATGCAAAATCAACCAAGTGTAACTAATCTTCCCACTTAGATGGCTTATCCATCACATACGTTCTTAGCATGTCTTCAATTATTCAATTGACCCTCTCTATTTTCCCATCTGTCTTGGGATGATATGATGTGCTAAAGTTTATATTTGTGCCAAATCCTTTAAACAATCCCCTCAAAAATTGGAGGTAAACTTCGTATCTCTATCTAAGACAATTTTCCTAGGTATCCCATTCAACCTAACAATTTTCTTCATGAAAATCTCTGCAATATTAGTTGTTGTATGCATTGTCTTCATAGGAACAAAATGAGCATCCTTTGTTAATTTGTCAACCACCACCATGATTGAATCATGTTGCATATTCGTTCTAGGTAATCCTGTGATGAAATCCATGGTGATCACTTCCCCTTTCTTCTCTGGGATCAGCAATGGCTGTAGCAAATGCGTTGGGTGCCTATGCTCAGCCTTCACCTTCTGACATTTCATACATCGAGCGATGTAATCAGAAAAATCCTTCTTCATTCCTGGCCAAAAGAACTGGATTCTTACTGCTGTAATTATTTTCTGGTAACCGGGATGTCTAACATAAGGAACATCATGCATTTCCTTCAGTACCAAATTCCTCAGTTCTCCAGAACTAGGAACATAGATTTTATTTTTATGCTTGAGTAATCCATCTTCCTTTATCTCATACTCCTTTACTTTCTATTGTACATTTCCTTGTTGTAAGTTTTCCTTTACCTATAGGTAATGTTGATCTATAACAAGACCCTCTAAAATTATGCTCTTCAAGTTTGACTCATGCATTTTGAGAGTAGTAGCATGCATGAGATGCAATCTTATACTAAGTGCATTAGAAAATTTATTCTCCTTTCCCTTGATATTCTTGATATTGAAGTCATATTCACTTAAAAATTCCAACCATGTTGTTTCCCTGGCATTCAAGGTCAGTTGTTCAAAAAGATACTTCATACCAATGTGGTCTGTCCTTAATTCGAATTTCTTCCTTGTGAGATAATGCCTCCACATCCTCAAGGTGTGAACAATGGCAACAAGTTCCAAGTCATGCGTGGAATAGTTCCTCTCATGTTCCTTAATCTTTCTAGACTCATATCCAATGACATGCCCATTTTGCATGGGGAATCCCCCAAGTCCTTCCTTACAAGTATCTGTACAAGTCCTTCCTTACAAGTATCTGTACATACCACAAAACTTTCATTTGGGTTAAAAATATTTAATACAGGTGCACTAGTAAGTAATTCCTTCAACAGATTAAAATTATTTTCACACTTCAGCGTCCATTCAAATTTATCCCCCTTCCTTTGCAAAGAAGTGATGGGACAAGAAATATTAGAGAACCTTACTATGGACCTTCTGTAGTAGTCGGCTAACCCGATAAAAGATTTGACGTCTGACACATTTATGGGTGTTGGCCATCCTCTAATGGCTTCAATATTCTTTGGATCTACTGTTATGCCCTGCTCTGAAATAATGTGTCCTGAGTAATGGATCTGCTTTTGATAAAAAAAACACTTAATCAACTTGGAATACAACTGATGTTCTCTCAGTACCTGCAACACCAATCTCAAGTGATGTCCATGCTCCTCTTCAGACTTAGAATAGATAAGTATGTCATCCAGGAATACTATGAAAAACTTTTCCAAATAATTTATGAATATGCCATTCATTAAGCACATGAATACAGCTGGTGCATTGGTCAGTCTAAAAGGCACCACTACAAATTCATAATGCCCATACCTGGTACTAAAGGTTGTTTTATGAATTTCTTCTTCCTTGATTCTTACCTGATGGTATCCTGCCCTCAGGTCAATATTTGAAAATATCTTTGCTCCTCTTATTTGATCAAAGAGATCATCAATTTGGGGTAAAGGATACTTGTTCTTTATAGTGTACTTGTTCAGCTGTTGGAAGTCAATACACAGCCTCAAGGTTCCATCCTTCTTTTTGACAAAAAGTACTAGTGCTCCCCAAGGTGAAACACTTGGACGTATGTACCCTTTCTTCAATAATTCTCCCAACTACATTTGTAATTCTTTTAACTTTGGTGTGCTCATTCTGTAAGGTGTTTTTGACACCGGGGCAACTTCTGGCACTAAATCAATTGATAAATCTATCTCCCTTCTTGGTGGCAATCCGAGTATTTCTTGGAATACATCTTCAAATTCCTATAGCACTGAGAAATCTTCAAGGCTTGGCCCCTTTGTATCAACTAGTTCGTCCACATGGGATGCATACAGTTGACATCCTTTTCTAAAACATATTTTCAGTTGTAAGGCCAAAATCTCCCTTATAGAGATGGGTCTTGGAACTCCTCTCACAGTGCTCTATTTTCCATTTCCATCAAGACATGTAAATGTCTTGTTATGAAAATCTAAGATAGAATGACGCTTATCCAACCAATCCATTCCAATCAGAATATCATAAGACCCCAATGGTATGATGTTTAAATCAGTACTAGTATTTGTGCCATTAAGACTTATGGAACAACTTCTGACCATATCATGGATTCTTCTTTTGGTTCCAGTGGCTAACTGAACCAAACTTGTTTTTCCAAGTTTACTTTTCTCCAAATGTAATATATCCACTATTTTAGGATCAATGCAACAATGGTTTGCTCCTGAATCAATCAAAATAGCAACAGGCTAATTTATGATCTTACCTTCCACCTCGATCATATTGGACTGGTACTCTACTTGTCGATCATTTAAAGCTGCATAGATTATCCCCATATCTCTGAATGTTGTAGCCTCTTGGATGTTGTGCATAGTCTTCACTCTTTCCTTTATGTGTGGGAAATCCTTGTACAGGTGATCTTCCTTGCATCCCTAGAATTGGATCGATGGTCTTCCCCTTTTTCCCAAGGAGTCTTCCTTCTTGGAATCCTCCTTAGCATACTGATCTTGATGATTTCTATTAGGCTCATTCCTATTGAAGTGAGGTTTGAATCCTTTCCTCCTCTGATCGGACTTCACATTCTTCTTGTCCTTCCAACATTTTTGTAGGGAATCTCTTCCCTGGCCTTTATCATACAGGTATTTAGCCTTCTTGATGGCCTTAGTCAAGGTCTTGGGTTCATCATACTTGATATTTTCCTTATATAAGGATGGAAATCCACTTAGAAATCTTTGTATATTCACTTTCTCATCACCAATGAACCTGACATACTTTAAAAATCCCAATAACTTCTTCTGATATTCTTTCATAGTCATGCTTCCCAACCTGAGTTCAAAGAAATCCTACATTTTCTTGTCATAGAAATGCTTTGAGAGGTACTCCTTCTGGAACTACTTCTTGAATTTTTTCCAAGTGATCCTACTTTCATCAACATGTTCCACTTGCTTCAATTGGTCCCACCACACTGCAGCTTTCCCATATAAATGGTAGGTGGAAATCCTAGCTTCCAGGTTTGATGAATAGTTATGAAACTGAAAATATCTCTGGAACCCAAAAAACCATGCTTCGGAATCATCTTCCATTTCTCTTTCACCATCAAAGGAACGTGGCTTGAGCTTCCTCAGCTCCCCTTGCAAACAATCTACCTCTTGTTTCCTTCTCTGGTGTCTGATAGGAGATACTTATGGACTTCTTATGGGATCATCCGAGGCATAAAAATTTCTTCCTGAGTAAGGAGGTGAGTGGTGTCCATGAGCTCTGCTGACACTTATAGAATATCCATCTCTCCCACGATCATCTCTTCTTTCATAATGCCTACCTTCTTCCTCTTGTCTTGAGTTGATCCCTTCTTTGTTTGCCTCTGCAACTGATTTAAGGTCTCCAACACTCAAGCATTTATCTATATTTTCTCTCTCATCGGTCTCTCATTGTCTTCTTTGTAGCTCTGCACTTCCATCTTCAGGATTCTTACCATTTCTATTAACGTTTCCTTCTCTTCTTTTCCCTTGCGTCCATTGGACTATGTCTTGCATTACCGATCCTGGTATTCTGGCCTTCGGCCTCCTTTTCATGATTGGAGGATCCCTCTCCTTCTTCCATTTTCTCAATACGCATCCTGAGTTGATGCGCTTAAGCCTATTAATTCTGCAAAATGTGCAAGTGACCATTTTGTTAGAATTATGCATATGATAGACAAAAAAACTTTCCAAACCATGCTACTAGTCTCTTTCTTGTTTTTTTTCATGGAGATTATATCCCCATTCTCTAAGAATAACAGTGTCTCATTACCCTTGGCCGACATAGAGGTTCACCCTACACAGGCGCTTCCTTCAAACCACCTCCCCAGGTGATCTCGACTAGAAACCACAACTAAATCCTCTCTTAAAACTTTTTTGACTCGAAGACAACCAAATATTCCCTTAGCCCTCCTTTCCTCAGCTCTCGATCTGCATATGACCATGGCCATGACCCTGCACTTAGCTGAAAAGAACTTGTCCATAGCTTCGGTACTTTCAACCAGGACCAGATCAATAATCCTCGCTCTCTCTCATGATCGACAATCTAGATCCACTTCGAGACTCTACGCTTTAGGAATCTCAACTTTTCTCGCTTGCCTCCTCCCGAAATGCCTTTACCCGGAGTTCCTAATCTTTCGATGGGTGTCCTCCCACATATCAACGACTGTGAATTGTTTCAACGCTTTTGGCTTCAGAAGTTTCAAACTTCCCTCCTGCACTTTATTACGAAGTGCTTTTACCCACAGTCGACAATCCTTCGACGCGTGTCTAGAATCGTCGGTCGATATATACTCCGGCCTTTGGGGCTTTAGGAGTTTTTGACCCAATGCAACCTGTCACATTCTTCTCTTCATGAGTGCCCAGTCTTCTAGATTGCACAATCTGTCGCCATGTGGCAAAACACTGGAAGCAAACACGTGGCCCAATTAGGTGGGTGACACGTGTCACGTTCTAATCTCCTTTTAAATGTTCCAAATGCCCAAATATTCCTAACACGTGGCACACATCCCATGTGTCCATATCATCCCAAGTGAGATCATCATGCCTCATCACTTCGACTCTTCGGGCTTCAAGGCTTTGGGAGTGTTAAAACTAGCACACTTCCAATACTCCCGAACTCTGAATTCCCGAACTGGCCAATCTGTCACCACATGTCCTACTGGATTAGATGACCAAGAATCACTTTGGGTCTTCACCTAGAGTCCATAGATATTCTCCATGTGTCCTCCTCAATCTGACAGCTATGATTTCTTCAAGGCTCCGGACTTCAGAGATCTCAAACTTCAACCTTATTCCATGAAAATATTTTTATCCATAGTTTGCAATCTGGTGACGCGTGGCTCTCGGAAGATCAATGGCTGATATCTTCTTGAGTGATCAGATAGTCAAGATTTACTCCAGATATCTGGCTCTTTGGGCTTTGGGAGTCTCAAATCTCAACCGAAACCTTTCGAATAGATTCTTCCAGAGTTACTTATCTATTGACACATAACCTCTTGGCGATCGACGGTCGAGATCTAATTCACACGATCTAACAGTCGACGTTTTACTTCGGGTCTCCGCCTCTCCGGGCTTCGGTATTTTCAAAAATCAAATTCTCCTCGCTCTCTCTTTCCTGGAGTGCTTTCACCTAGAGCACACGATCAGTTGATGCATGTCCTCCTATGGATTGACGGTCCCCAGGTACTTCGACTATTCGAAGTTTCAATGTTCTATCCCTAACCTATCACATCAATGCATGCATTTCAATTTGTAGGGGCATGCATCGGCGGTTTTGGAGTAACCCGCTTCTCGCCCCACAATTATCTCGATACTGACACATAACCCCTCAGGGAAACCATGGTTTGGATTGTGGGACCGCCTTGGGAAATTATCTGTCATGAAACTTGGTTCCCCACAATTCCTGTTGGTCGTTGATCTCTCTCTCCAAGGGGATTTGACGGTCGTTCCCTTTAACTTACTTCCTTTTCATTGGACGACCCCTTGTATACTTGTCCTCCGATCCAACGATCCCGGATCTCCCCGATCCTATGGTGGTGATTGCCCAGTGTTTCAACATGCTCTGATACCAATCTGTAACATACCTAGCCACCCATAGGCTGGGTACGCTACCTGAAATTCCACCCTCAGACTTCTTTCTCTTTCTGATACTTTCTTTAGTTATTAAGGATGAAAAAGAGAACGGATTTAATCACATGCAGTGCAATATCCAACAAACATGCGTAATCTAGAGATTATGTTAAACGATAATTAAATATACATAGAGGAAATACATTCATACACATGTAGATGATAATTAAATTACACAGCGAAAATACATTCATACACAGATAGTAATATCATGACAGAGAGAACTTATCTTTAAGAAAGGTGACATCAACTCATTGTAGACCAAGGATGTTCCACCCAATCGTAGACACCACTAATCCAAATATCAACAACACTGTCACCCTTGAGCTAGGGCTATGAATCCAAAGGGACGGTTCCAGAGTGTAATTGGGTTCCCAAACCAGTCATCTCTCAGTCTCTCACAGGTTTCCTAACACCCACAACAATCCAAGTACCTAGCTCTCTTCTACCCAGCTTATGCCACCTGAGAGAATGAACCTCTACCTTTCTCTGTCACGCAGTCCTTCTCCTTCCTTCCAGGGCTTCTAGCATAGATGGTCTATAATATCAATGCTAGAACTCTCAGGACTCACAGTAGTGAGAAAAACAGGGCACGGGCCAATGCATTTCAAACATGCAGGCCCTAGGTCACGGTTGGATCACATCAGCGACCACTACAACCAACTATCCTATGGATAGTTCTTCATAGCTCTATTTCCTTTCTCTTTGCCAACCAAGACGCATGTGAGGATGGATCTATGAATGGGCCAGGGAGTGCATGGGAGTGTGTGAGGAAGGAACAGGTGAGTGAACGTGAAAACAGTGCGCAAGTCATCAATCGAACCCCCCCATCGGACCAGAGGTGGGTTTAAGTAACCTCGTGGGGAAAACAAGAACCTCCCGGCCTTCCCCAAGAAGTTCACATAACCAATCCCCTCCCTTAGACAAAAAGGGTAATAAGAAAATAGGAATAACACTTAGTCCCTCAAGATCCCTATCTTGTGGAATCATAGCCCCCTATAACTCTAGTCCTTGTCCGTCTAGCAGCCAAATTTGTGTTTATTATTATTAATAATCAAAACATTACATTTATTTGGCATACTGGCCCTTTAATAATTGTTTGGTCACTCAGGGATCTCAACATTGTAACAATACATTATTTAAAAAAATGGGGGTTCAAAACCTGGGGTGTTACATTTACAAATGACAGTTTTGGTATTGAAACCAATTATAATGAATATCAAGAAAATGTTTGATGACCTGGCTTTTAACTCCTCTGACGCTTCAACTCCTTTCTTTGCCACTTGTTCTGCTCTTAGATTCTACAAGGTCTTCCATCTTCAGTGACACTTGGACATCATCTACTGGACCCTAGAAAACTATACTTTGTCTTGCCCAGTCGTACTATCTCCTTCCATTGCAAGTCAGAAGGGATATTATAATCTATCATTTCTTTGATCACAATCTCCAGGTCCATGCAGGAAGCATATGACATAACTGGCAGTCCAAGTTTGATTGTCTTGAACTGATTCAGAACCTCAAAGTTTGTAATCAGATGCTCCACTAATGTGGCTCCTTTCCCATTTTCTTCCAGGGCTTCAAACTTGGAGTGATCCATTCTGCATTGAGTGAGGAGGGAATTGTATTCCTCCTGCTCATATAACTTTCCCTGGCCACCCCAAAATGGTTGGATGCCTTTGATAAACAACTCTTCAAACAAATCCTTGAACTCTTGTACACTTTGCTCCATCTGTATTGCCTTGGCTTGGACTGATTTTAGTAGGTTATGTTTAGCAATAACCCTCTGACCCAGATGATCAATGTAGTTCTATCTTTAACCCCAATAGTTTGTAGTTTTGTAGTAGGAATGGAGTTGAGCATATTGATGGCATTTTGTGCCCATTCTGATGGCTTCTTTGCTAAATTCTCATTTACAATAGTGCACCTGCTTATGGATGTGATGGCCATGATGTCTTTATCATTGATGAACTTCAAATACACTCTGAACTTGGCAGCTTCAGCAGCTATAGAGTCCCATATGACATGCTTGGCCCCCGCAAAATGCCTTTTCCTTTTAATCTCATCTTCAACTTATCTATCCTTTCCTGCAAGGCTCCATTCTTCTTTTCAAATTTAGCCATTTTTTCATCCTTTGCTTGCATCTCTTGCTTCAATTTCTCTATGCTCCCTTTTATCCCTTTGATTTCTCCTTCTTCCAGGCTAACTTGTGACATATCCTAGACAATTCCCTCAGTGTTTGGCCCAGCTTCTAAAGTAGGAGGTACAACTACAGCTCTGTTTAGAAATTTTGTTTTCCCTTGTGACCAATTCACCTTTTCTTGTTCTAGCTACAATGCCTTAGACTTGTAGTCCATTGCCTCTTGAAGAAGTGCTTCATTCTCCTATTCTAGAACAACCAATAATGTTGTTTGTGGATGCTCTATGGAAGACATTTTTAGCTTTTTCTTCAAGCTTTGAATCAGTTTGTCCTTCTCATCCAATAAGGATTTCACCCCTTGAGGGCCTTTAGATTCTAGCCTCTTGACCTGATTCTACCAAGATTTGCTAGATAATTTTTCTTGCCTCAGTCGCCCCTCCAATTTCATCACATAAGATGACAACTTTGAATTCTTCAAGATTAAACTTGGGTAGTCAAAATAAAACATGTCACTGGTGTTCTTGTGGAATTTAACTTTGTCTGGAGCGTTGATGTTGTCATACCTTATGTTGATATCAGATACTTTGTCTTCATCTGCAACTACAATGTTAAAGGTCCTCTTTTCAATATCCCTTACTATGAACAGAGAATAATTGTGCTGAGAAATTTTTTCTACTTCAGGGACTAAATCCCTCATCTCACCCAGAGCTAGGTTTCCCTTCTCAACATAATGTTTTGCCAAATATTCTTTAGATTGATAAGGTTCCCTAGGTGTTTTATCGAATATGTTTTTCTTGCTACTAAAGGTTCTTGAGCTTCCCTCACTCTGGATTTTTCTTTTACTTTCAACCTCTATATTGACGATGCCACTTTCCACCATATCTAGATTTACGTGTTCCCTGGGTTCTTCTTCTTCTAAATTCACTATCAGTGGAGATTGTGAAATCTTCATCTTTTTAGAGGAAACCTACTGATCATTGATGCCCATGGCCTCTGAACTGCTTCTCTTGCTATAAACACTCACCTTGGGGAATTTGACTATCAGTTTATGGGGAGCTTGATGTATTTGACTTTGTTGCAGGGTTACCTCCACTTATTGTGTTTGAGTTGGTTGCAATATTTCTTCCATATCAACACAGGCTTCCATGTTTTATATCTTATCAAAATCCTCAAGTTGTTCATGCTCATAAGGGGCTTTTTTGTTCATCAATATCCTCTTGGATATGATATGATGTGGATCATACCTTCTTCCCTTTAGCTGTGAAAAAACAAATTCTTTGAGATTTGCTTGAATTTGAGGTAAACATGATCTGGATTTGAAAATGAAAGGGCCAATGATGAAAGGGAATTTGAGGTTGGAGGATTTGTGCAACTTTAGGAAATTTTCTGTCTAAGATATAATTCTTTTCTTGATGAATTCAAGGGAAAAGATTATAGGGGTCAGAGAAATAGGCAATATATAGGGGGATTCATGACAACCATAAACCCAGATCACTGTTGAGTGCATGAACAATACCCAATATCCCACTCTGTTTTCTAGATTTCGTTGTAAATAGCTCCTCATGTCATCCAAAACTCTAGGTAGGCTGGTGTTAAAAATCAAACTGTAAGCCCTAGACATGACTTTGTTGATGAAGATCAACAGTTTAATCCTCTTACATTCATTTGATATGAATTTTTCTTCTCATAATTCCCTCTTATTGGTTTCCTCGAAAATCTTCATCAAATAGGTGTAATATTTGAAATGCCTTAGAGAATGAAAATTCACTAGCTACTTATAGATGTTATCAACTATGAATTGATCAAAACCGATGTGGACTGACAGACCAGACTCTGACTGATAAAAGGTCAATAGGAAACCCAACATGAATTTGACCACATGCCTATCATTATCTAGACCTAAAATTTGACTCAACAGGGAACAAACCCATTGGACCTCAATAACCATTATACTCATAGTCATTAGAAAAGACGGACTTTGTGAAATATGCTCTGGTTTGAAAATTGTCTATAAAAACCTTCTTATGGACACTCTTTGTATACATTAATTATCTTTTCTTCATTGAAATGTTCAAACGCCATGGAGAAAGACTCTGGTATACTGAGGGCATCTTGAATTGATAGACTCTCTACCCTACACATGACCTCAGACCCCTATTTATTTATGACGGATTTTTCTTCATGTGAATACTTATCTGTGCACCAACCTATGAATTTGGGAAAAGGGAAAGCGACTTCGACAGCGTAAGGGACTATGATGTCCTGGACTGCTTCAAGGAATGGTATATGCCTCCCTACATTATCAGACAGATTTCTTCTGGACACGGAGATGGGAGAAATGGTGATTTCGGTGTCAAAAACATCTGAATCTCGGTCAATTAGGGATTCTTCATTTGACACAGGGTATTTCTCTGTTACTAAAGTTATGATAGGGTCCATGAAGGCGATGAAAAATAACTGGAAATGAGCAAAAATGGCATGCAATGGCGCACTATTGAGTTGTAGTCGAACGAAGGTGGTCCCGCCAAGTTTCAAACAGTCCAGTCTTTTGAAATAATAATAAAATACAATGAAAAATATCCTTTATATACTTTTCCAAATTTCAGGGGCGTGAGGAAGTATTTTGGGGCAACCCGCTTTTCACCCTGAAATGCATACGGTGGCACCATGTGGTCCCGACCGAAAACCACGGTTTAGATTTCAGCCCACTTTCTGAAATTATCCTCCGTACAACTTCTCCCCCTGAAATTATCCTTGACTATCGATCTGGTGCGTTCACGATTTGTGACGTATCATGCCCCATCACCTTATTGCTCCCTCCATCTTTAGCCTTTTCCTTCCATATTTATCCCCTTGCTCTAGTTTTTCGAACTTCCAAACCGGTTTACCACCTCGCTATGTCTTGAAATCTTGATTTCACATAAAATTTTAATGGTGATAACATCGGCTCCGACTGGGGATGCTATCCTCTCAGCGAGGTAGGAAAAGAACGGCAGACCAAGTGCCTACCCATTGGGATTTATTTTACCCATGTAGCTAAATCAATCAACATCTTATTCACAAAACTCAAATTATACTCAACATAACTTAGGGCCTTCGCTTTGGGCTTCAATTTCTGCTGATTTGATCTCAATTTCTCCAACTGAAAAAAAAATGGTTAAATACAATGAATGGAAAGGGTGAACATTCTTTTAAGTGAGATAATGCTCGAGAAACCTGCCATTCACAGGTCCTCCATCGGCGAGGTCTTCATTGTTTTTTCTGTAGAAAATAGGCATTATTTCCATGGTATGCCACAATTTTGAAAGGTACTAGCCACAGATGGTCAAATTTTCCATGATTTCCTCTGTCTTCATTTCTGGCATCCCATTTCAAAACAAAATCCCTCACTTTTAAATCATCTTCCTTAGTATGCTTATCAAAATTCCTTTTAATCCTGTCTTAGTGCAGCTGAGAATTGTTGAAGGCTTTCTCTCTTATCTGTTGGACATTGATCATCTCATCTGTTCTCCTTCGAGTGGCATCTGTTTCAGCATCTTTCTCCTATATCAATCTCATCACTGGAAATCCTAGTGCAGTAGGAAATATTATCTAAGTGTCATATACAATATGGAAGGGTGAAGTGGCGATAGAACTTTTAGTAGTGATCCTGTCAGCCCATAGTGCATGGATGGGATTTTTATGCCAAGCCCTTTTGTTATCTTGCAACAGCTTCTTGATGATTTTGGTTAATCTCTTATTGGATGACTCAACCAATCCATTACCTTGAGGGTAATAATATGTGGAATGGCAAAGAGTTATATTGTAATTACTGCAAAAATTTTCCATGTTCTTGGACTTAAATGCCGCTGCATTGTTTGTAATGATTTTTATTGGACACCCAAACCTAGACAAAATATTGTTCTCCAAAAACTAAATGATAACAACATTTATGGCTTGCCTGGTGGGAATCACCTCAAACAACTTGGTGAAATAATATGTGGCTTTAAATATCCACTTTTGTTGAGCTGAGGACTATGGATAAATTTCTCCTATGAAATCAAGGCCCCATTGTCTAAAAGGTGCTTCAACAGAGATGGGCTTCAAGGGAAAAGGCTGTAATTTTCTTTTTCCATCAAAAATTTGGCATTCATGACAGCTTGAAACCTCTTTGTAGACATCAAAAAAAATTCTAGGCCAATAGAACCCAACCCTCAATATCTTGTGCACAATGGTTTTCCAATAGTGGTTCCCTCCACAATCACCTTTATGAAACTCTCTGATGGTATTTTATACTTCTCCCTCTAGAAAAAAACTCAACAAGATTCCTCCTAGATCCTTCCAATATAGAGATTGATTTACAATACAAAACTTTGTTGCCTTTATCTTTAAGAACCTGGCCTTGGTTTTATTCAATTTAGGAGGAGCCTACAAATTTCTCAACACTTAGATAATATCAAAATACCATGGGGAGTCAAGGAATCTTTGAGATACCTGAGGGGCCCTTTCTTCTTCTGAATCTGTTAACAAGTCATCAATGAAATTAATTCCCAAGAGCTCATAATTTGTTTGTGCCATCATCTTTGCAAGTCCCTACCCTTGATAAACTTGGTAGGTTTGATCTCAAGGTCATACTCCAACAACAAATCTATCCATTTTCCCCTTTTTCCCTCAGGATCAGGTTGAGTTAAAATGTCTTTCACAGAACTAATGGGCACATAGGGAGTGGTATGAGAATGAAAGATATAAACTCTAAACTCTTTTAGGGCCTTGAAAAGTGCATATGCCTTATTTTCCATGATATCATACTTCAATGGGGCATCCCTCAATGTCCTGCTATAGTATGCTATAGGCCTCTCAAAATTTTGATCATCCCGATGTAATAAAATGCTAGCAATGGTGCGCTCTGAGGCACAAGAAAAAAATATAAAGTCCTTTTCAAAGTTAGGACTGGCCAGCACTGGAGCCTTGGTCAATGCTACTTTAATGTCTTCAAAAGATTTTTTGGCTTCAGGAGTCCACTTTATCTCACTTTCTTTCATGAGCATGTTAGTGATATGCTTTATGATTTCATCCAGGTTAGGGATGAATCTTCTCAAAAAAAGCTATATCCATAGCTCTTTGAAAATTTTCCCCTGCATTCATGAGCCCAAAAGGCATCTTCGCATACATGAAGGTCCCCCATGGTGCTATAAAGGTTGTTTTTTCCTAATCATCAGGATATACCATGATTTGGTTGTACCCAGAGAATCCATCCGACATTGACATATTTTGAGAACCAACCATTTTCTGTAGAATGTGATCCATTTTAGGCAATGGGTAATTATCCTTGAAAGATACCCTGTTCAAATTTCTGAAGTTTACACAAAATATGATCTCTCCACTCTTCTTTCTAACAGGTACCGGATTTGCCACCCACATAGAAAACCTTAGAGACACTATGATATTGGATTCAAACAACTTCTTTATCTCTTTCTCAATTAAGGACAGGAACAAAGGATTGATTCTTCTTAATTTTTGTTTGAAAGGTTTATGATCCTCTTTGATTGGAATCACATGTTGAATTACCTTGGTATCATAAAATTTCATATCTTCATAACTCTGGGAAAAAAAATCAGGAAATTTTCTCATTAGATTGATATAGCTTTTCTTAACCTCTTGGCTAAGTGTCTTGGACAACTTGATAATATTGGGATCTTGTCGAGTCCCAATGTTGCAATCTTCAACATCTCCATCATTTGCAGTAATTTTAGGACTCCTAGCCACATCATTGTTGTCAAAGAGTTTTTCTAATTGGACTAGGCCTTTGGCAATTATGTTATTTTTTAGCTACATTATATTCTTGCCAGCAATATGATTTTTGAAATAGCCATCATTTGCAAACACAAATACATCTTCTTCTTCACAACAATATTCCTCATCAATATTTAGATTTACAAATTCACCATCCATCTTAAGGAAACTTTCTATTTGTTTATCATCTTCAAAAACATGCTAGTACTTAATATTGTCATGTACTCTTGGTCTGTGCTTGACCTCAATATCATATCCCCTATTAGAGAAAATTGAAATTTGAAAATTGAGGCTGAAGTAGCTAGAGCATCAGCAATCTAATTCTGACCCCTTGGAATTGTTGAGAGATTATATTTTGAAAATTCTTCAAGCAGGTCAAGCACTATATTCCTATATTCCCTTAATCTGGGATGCTTTGCTTGATATATTCCCTTCACCTGATTTATGATCAACTCAGAATCTCCATGAAAAACTATCCTCCTAGCACCCATTTATTTCAAAGTCTTCAATCCCAATACTAATTCCTCATATTCAACCATATTATTTGTGCACTCAAAAGAAATCTTATAAGAACAAAGTTTTGTGGCCAGTCTGGGGGGGTTAATCCACACACCATCTCCTACTCCTTCTCTACTGACAACCCCATCAAAGCATATGTTCCACATCTCATTCTCTGCACTTTCTTGTTGTTCTAAAATTTTCTTAGTCTGTTGATCAGATTTGTCTCCAACAATCATGTCAGTGTCTGACACCTTATCTTCAAAACTCAAATCATTAAAGAAAATAGAGGAACCAATCTCATTTTCCACAAAATAAATGGGAAGGTTGTTTGGTTGGGCTTTATCATTGACCATGTATTTGAGCAATACTTCCCTATACAACCTCCTATCTTAACCAAAAATAGGGATAGTGGCATATGACATGTCCATTTGCAGAGTCCCTTTCAACTTTGCAGTCCATGACCTAGATAACAACATGCCAAACTTAGGAGGGATATAAGAAACCACTACATCCATGACCATATTATTTGCTAGGATTTGAGACAAAGATACCACAAGATCTTCAATTAGGCCCAGGCATTTTACCTTCCTTGAATCAAGGGAGAAAATATCTTTGTAGGGCCTTGTAATGTCCAAGCCCAATTGGTCCATGACCACCTTGGGCATTAGGTTATGGGATGCTCCTGAATCCAACATAGCATTGTGCAGAGTCATATCATGAATATTTAGAATGACATAGAAAGGAGGGACCTCATCAGCATTACTACTCTCCTCTACATGTGGGCCAAACAAGATGGCAGGATGATCATCTTGTATATTCAAAGTATCAGAAGTTTCTTCCATCTTGAGCATCTTAGTGATATGATTTCTATATTCACTATTCTTTATTAGCTCATTGACTGGAACAAAAAATTTAATTTTGGCCATCTCACTTTAAAAGTTAAAGGAAGAAGGGGTTTTCTCTACCTCTTTAATGACTGTCTCCTTTCTTGTTTCGGGTGTCTTCTTTGGAGGTTCTTCCTTCTACTTTACTTTCTGCACAACATCCTTTGCAACAAAGTCCTTCTTAGTG
The DNA here is from genome assembly GCA_000966675.3 of Picea glauca. Classification (NCBI taxonomy): domain Eukaryota; kingdom Viridiplantae; phylum Streptophyta; class Pinopsida; order Pinales; family Pinaceae; genus Picea; species Picea glauca. Next base: position 259,495 of record JZKD02S1628931.1, read on the forward strand.
TTAAGCCCTAATATTGGCTCATTACCCCTTAATTGGAGCATATTATATTAGTAATGTTATTTTATTTATGTCAGCTTTAGGCCATTAGTTGTAATTATACCTCCTAGTCTCCT
>JZKD02S1628931.1:276517-289114 GCA_000966675.3 Picea glauca
AATGACAGTTCTCCTATCATAGACATTTCAAATTTAGACTCCATGGCAAAAGAAAACCATTGTACCAATGAATCCTTATTACATCCAAAGATGATGTCATCTACATAGACCAGTACTATGAGAAAATCATTATCCTCTGTCTTAATATACATGTTAACTCCTCAAATAAATTGATGGATTTTATTTGCTTTTTAGGTGATAGGTTGTGATCTAAATTTAATTTCTAAATTTATGTAAGTAGGTTAGAGAGTCTGTATTTTGAAAACAATCTCAAAAGAAATGTTGATTTTGATTCGGTCAAGAAAAAGGCAAAATATCAGGTTTCGGTGGTTTAGGCGAGCCTCCAATGTGCTCATTAACCACCGAAAGTTTTCATTTTCGGCAGTTAAGGGGTCAAAGCAGAAGGCAAGTAACCACCGAAAGTGTTTGAACGGGAAAAATGAAAGCTCTTGCTTTTGCACGAGCCAGCTGTCAAGATTGGCACAATGATTAGAAACACAACCGCCGAAATCTTGTCGTGCGGGAGATGATGCACGTTCGTGGTGTCCATCCGAAAGGTTTGAATCCCCTGTGTCTTATCCATCGCATTGTTCATTTCAAATCCACACAGGGCGGTGATTGGCAGGTATGATTGCACAGAGCTACCCTCCATTTCAGTCACAAGCACACTAGTCATCATGATCTAGTCATTCCTGCATCTGAAACCATGATGAGTCATTATGAATCCTAGAGATAGCTGAAGATAACCATAAGCTCGTGATTTCATCAGTAAATCGTATTTTCAAGAATCCTGATCCCGCTTTCTCTGAGGTTTGTCGAAATGTCATTAAGTCCAGCAAACACTCCCGAGTCAAGTAAGCCTGGTCGGGTTTTTAGGTAAGTCCGGAATCTATTCTCTTTGAAGTTCAGAAATACAAATGCCACCGAATGTATAAAGCTTCGGCATATTCTTAGTTAAACGGTCGTCTGAAACTGTGCTAGTTTTCCGAACTCGGTGTGTATCACCCTTTTCTGTCGTTTTTTATGAATGATATTCACTGTCTACCTAATTTCTAGAGTCATTGCCTCCCGAACGTCTTGTTTCCCACAGTTTCAGGCACAGTCAGCATCGACCCATGTCGAAAGCAAGTCCTACTTTGAGATCCGAGGTGGATGGTATTTGGTATTTATAAGCTCATCCGGAGGTGGCAGAGTGTTTCAGACAAACTGGAGTTTTTGCATACTGTGAGAAATTGACAACTTTTCACCAACAGGTGGCCAAAACTCTCTCTCTCTCCTATGATGGAAGGATTGCTAAAGTGGGCAGGGAGGATATTATCATCAACGAAGCAGCCATTGCTGAGTACACAGGGTTATCCAGAACGAGGGACTATTGGTTTAAAACCACCTCACCATCAAACGTTGAATTCAGGTCATATTTGTTACCAGTGCATAAATCTTTGACCTGGAAGAAGGATATTCCCATGTCCTATCTAGAACCAAAGTGGCAGTCCCTGTTGAAATCAATTTTGGTGTATATCACTTGTGAGGGGTGCTACAACAAGGTAATGTATTACCATTTTAAACTTTTGAATCATTTCACAGGCAGAGGACTGATAAACTTGAATTACTTCTTTCACAAAACCCTGACAAAGATGGCAAGAGAAGTGAAAGCCCAGCCTTCTAAGGTTAGCAGCAGATTATCACATCAAGGGCTGATTACTCTTCTTGTGAGAGAAGATCTACAGAGGAAACACATTGAGTGGGGTTTCTTTTTCTTTTGGAATGAATTTCAAACAGAAAGACCACCAGAGGCAGAAACTAAGAAGGCTAGAGGTAGAAAAGCTCCTACTCCCAAGAGTAGTCACAGGAAAAGAAAAGGAATCTCAATACCCATAGATCCTATAAAAGCATCCCCTAGAAAGAAGGAAGAAATCAATAGGAAATTACAGTTTGAAGATAAACAATCTAAAAACCCTGCCACAGGAAAAAACCTTCTCAATCTACCTTATAGTGACTCTGAATCAGAACAGGGGGTGGCAGAGACATAGGATAACTTGCATATCAAACAGGATGAAAAATTTCATTCAAATCTACCTTCATCAAGTCCTCCAGAGACCCATAGGCAACTAGAAGCAGAAGCCTCCTCAAGCATGCCTAAGAAAGGTAGAACATAGAAAATAAACAAGCTCCTACAACAGATTTATGAGATGGAAGTTCTAGAGAGGGTGATCCAAAAAGCCAACATAGATCTCACAGAGAGAAATGTAGAACTGTTCAGAATGAATCAAACTCTTAAAGAAAAACATGACAATATCAAAGATAGAAACAGATTTTTGATCAGAGAAAATATGAAACTATACAGGCAGCTCAGGATTCTGAGGCTCAAGTTAAAAGAATTTAAATCACCAGAAGATGATCAAACTGGGTTGGACACTTTGGCTAATTTAGCCACTACCATAATAGATACACCAGAGCTCCCTACACAGCCAGCAGAAGTTCGTAGGTCTATACGAACCAGGGTTGCAGCATCTAAGAAATCTTGAGCATTAAAGAGGACTCAGGGTAAACATTTTTGCAATTTTGAAATTTCTTCAAAGTTTAACTTTCGGTGGTTTAGGAGAATAGGACGATTGTTCATTAACCACCGAAAGAGGTGCTTTCGGTAGATAACTCACCCAGAAACTTTCCCAGATAACCACCGAAAGCTTGTGTGTCCAGATTGGACGAGTTTTTACACAGATCAAGGATTTTTGAGATGAAAAGATTCGAGATCTTTTTGAATGAATGTCTAATGAATTATCAAGTCTAGCCCAACAGTTATTTTTGACAAATTGTGGAGAAAGGAGATGTTTCAAAGGTTTATGGACATTTTAATTAAGAACAGAAAATCAGGACACCTTGCCACATCAGCAAATTCGACTTGGTCTCTATTTGAGAGTCATCATTTAGCCTTGGGAGGCTGTTCTACACTACACCAACAATCAACAAAGAGAAATCTGGGATTGGCCTCATTTTGGGGAAGCATCCCACTTCTTTTGCAACTGAATTTTGATTTACTATGTTTAGTATATTTGATCCTTGTTTTCAGGATCTTAGAACTACTTATGCTATAAAGCTTAGGATAGAAGATGAACCAAGGGTTCGATTTTGGGTTCTACATGATGCTACTGTAACCAAGAGACTTATTCTTAATATATGAAACATTGCAAGCTTCCTTCAGTTGTGTTGTCAGACTTTTTCTTTTCTGTTCTCTGATATCTTATGAGTGAATGATTTCTTTATTGGHGCTTATTCAATTTACATGTGACTGTCATCTCACTAGCTGATTGATTAAGTTAAGAATCATAAGTTATTTCCTTAGTTCTTAAACCCATTGTGCTTGTTTTATATGAGTATAATCTGGTTCAATAACTATCCTCTCTTCCATTTAATCAAACTTTGTCTGATTGCATTCCTAGAAGGCCTTGTGATATTTGATATCTCTAGACAGTCTTAAACACACAATCCAGTCCCTAGATATTATTAAGAAAATATTTCCCAAAAAGAGTTAGTTACCAGGCATCTCTGACTTACAGCCTAGGAGATTTTCCTAGAGTGATAACAAATTGGCGTCGTTGCCGGGGAGAGGAGATCGAAGCTGAGCTTCTCTGGGAGACGACATAGATCTAGTTCTTGATGATAGAAAAGAAGTAGACACTATCAGGTTGTACATTTTCTATCTGGCGACTCCATTGAAATGAAGTGGCTCCTAAAAGAGCTTACACCAGGGCAAACCAAGAAGGCCCATTGACAACACCAGTTTTTGATCCCGAGAAGATCATCAGTAAGGGAAAAGCTTTACAAAGACAGGCTTCTGGATCTGCAAGGGAATTTGCTTCAGGTATTCAAACTGATACTCATCCTTCCATATCTAAAGAGCCTTTGGTTGAATCCCCTGCTGAAACTCAAAATTCTCAGGAAATTGAAAATTCATCTCAATTTTTTAAGGTAGGAGAACCTTTATTTTCTTCTAATATTACTAATTCTGTTCTTGAGATTGACATTTCATCCCATCCAAAAGAATTGAATACAGAATCCTCCAAACAGAAAGAAAATTCTTCTTCATCTTCTTTTGATTCATCACCCATCAAACCTTCGAAAGGTGTCTTATACACTCACACCAATCTGCCTGTTCTTGAAGAAATTCTCCATGATCTGTCCTCTAAGGGTGAGAAGAATTTAGTGTTGTTGCTTGGTCAATTTTATAAAGCCTCTTATTTTTCACCGATTTCTGAACCTTCTGCTCAAGACGAAGTGAGACAACCATTCTATTCTAACTCAGGCAACTCATCTCCTCCATCATCTCCTACAAGTTCCTCGTCTGTATCAATCACCAAGACTGCCATGGCTGCCCCTTTGACCAGGATAGAACAGATCTTGGCAAACAGATATGCCCCACTTGTATTTCCAAATCCCTTGTCTGCCATGCCAACAGGTGACTATTAGAAATATATGCCAAAGTTTACAGGGGCAGGGGAGTATACTGTTGAAGAACACATTGAAGCTTTTTATGCTTATGCAGAAAACATTAATATTTCAGAAGAAGATGTGTGGACTAGAGTTTTTGTTCATAGTTTGGATGGCCAAGCCCAAAAGTGGTTCAAAGAGCTACCAGCAAATTTGATCACTAGTATTGAACAATTAGATGAGGTATTCTTGAAACACTGGGGAGAATGAAGAGATCTGTTATACTACATTTATGAGTTTGGAAATTTGAAGAGAGAAGACAGAGAGTCAGTCTCAGACTTCATCAAGAGATTTAATAAAATGTTTGGTAAGATCCCTGCAGATATTAAACCAAGTGATGCATCGGCAAAGATCACATTCTCTACTGCCTTTTATTCAGAGTTTTGTCTTATCCTTAGAGAAAGACGATCAGCCACGCTTACTTTAATGCAAGACACTTCCCTCGAGGTTGAGTCTAACATTACAGCATCACAGAAGCTTAAAGGAAGGGATGAGAAGAATAAGTCTGTTGTTGAGTCCTCCTCTTCTTCTAATAGTAAAATGGAAAAGATGGCTAAGATGTTGGATAGTCTGACATCCGAAATGTCCAAATTGAAAGTCCAAAATCAGCAACCAGCAAGGGAAAAAGAGCCAAATGCTTTTGCCCCGAGAAATCCAAATGCTTTTCCTTACAGAAGGAACAATCCACAAGTCCAGATCCTTCAAAGAGATCGAAATACAGCTGATGATCAGAGGATCAGACCGCCTCTTCAAAATGCAATATTAGATGAAGAACAACCTTCATCTCATGATGAAGTCGAGGATGCAAATGAAATAAATTGTTTTGGTGATGAGAATGAGTCTTCATTTTTGACACAGGTAGACTATGAAGAGGCCCTGATGGATCAGCAAATTCAGGAAGCAAGTGTAGAAGGAGTTGTCTACTTGACAGATGATCAGAAAGGTTACAACTTAAGATCCAAGAATGTTGGTCCAAAAATACCCATTGCTGCTCCTATGAAGAACAAGAAAGATACTGCTCCTGTGAAGAGTAAAGAGGTTGCTGCCAATCAGCCTCCCGCTCCTGAAAAAAAGACCCCCCCTCCAGCAAAACAACAAAAGAAATAAACTCAGCCCCTAGTCAAGGAGCAAGTCAGTCTCAAAGCTCCTTCCAATGAGGTAAAGGTTTCAGACAGACCATCTCTCTCTTTCAATTTTGAATCAGAAATTTAAAAGGTTAAGATACCGATGCCTTTAACTGAACTCATGAAGAATGAACTCTTTAAAGCAGCCATCTTAAAGTCTCTTGAGCCTAAGACCTCTCCATCGGATGATTTCGTTAACCTACAAGATGATAAGCCTAAAGTGACCATAGGGCCCATGATAGAAGACCGTGACGATTATTGTCCACCATTTTACATATCCCTAAATGTCCATGACAAAATCCTTCACAATTGTTTGCTTGATTCTGGGGCATCACATAACCTTATGCCAAAGGCGGTGATGGATGAGCTTGGTCTCGAAGTCACCAAACCATATCAAGATCTTTTCTCCTTTGATTCTAGAAAGGTCAGATGTCTCGACCTCATCAAAGACATGGTTATTAACCTTGCTCAATTACCAATGAGGAGCATGGTTATGGACGTGGTAGTTGTTGATATTCCACCTAAGTTTGGCCTTCTTTTGTCTCGTTCATGGGGAAAAAGATTAGGAGGTACATTGCAGATGGATCTGTCATATGCTACGATTCCGGTGTTTGGGGGGGAACTGGAAAGACTTTACAGAGAAAACCAGCTTGCTTACATCATCAGCGATGGAAAGAATTTCGTCAATCATCCTATCTATGTTGTGGATACAGATTTTGGTTCATGCATCCTTCAGATTGATGATGGTCAATCAAATCCTATGCAGCTAGTGAAGCCTATTGAATAGCAGTTTGAAAGTGAAGACATTTTAGTCTGGACTATGTACTTTGATGGGGCCAACACTAAAGATTCAGCAGGTGCTGGAGTAGTTCTGATCTCTCCTTCAAAGGAGACCATATCTTTGTCTTTCAAGCTCGACTTCAAAACCACTAACAACATAGAAGAGTACGAGGCTCTGTTGTTGGGATTAAATTCAGCCAAAGAGATGGGGATAAAAGGTTTGAAGGTATTGGGAGATGCAGACCTCATCATACAACAAGTAAACAACACCTTTCAAGCTAAGCATGTCAGATTAAAGGCTTACAGGGACGAGGTATGGAAGCTGCGTGATTCTTTTTCTGTTTTTGAAATTTCATATATACTAAGGGATATGAATCAACTCGCTGATTCTCTTGTTGTTTCAGCCAGCACATTCATTCCGCCCATGCCCCCCAAGCTCAGTTATGAGATTCAAGTAAAATATCGACCCTCCTTACTTGATAATATCAAATATTGGAAAGTTTTTGAAGATGATGATGAACTCAACATATTTCTCCAAGTGGTATATGAGTTTTCTGATTTGCATATTGATCAGCAGAATCTAAATGAAGAAGAATCACAGAAACCTGAGCTAAGGAAAAAATTGGGTCAGCATGATATTGTTCAGCTACCCAACAATTATATACCTCGAGTTTTGGTGCCATTGGAAAGGATTTTTGATCAGAATGATGTTCCTTACAAGCCAGAGGAAAAGGAAAAAGATCCAGCTGTTCACGAGCATAACATAGAAGGTAAAAGCCAGCCCAAATTTATAAATTTGTCTTCCGAATTGACTGCTGATGAGAAATCCAAATACTATAGTGTTTTGAAGGAATTTTCTGATGTTTTTTCTTGGAAATATAGTGATTTAAAGACTTATGATCCCGATATTATTCAGCATAAGATACCTCTTGAAAAAGACACCATTCCTTTCAAGAAAAATCTCAGACCTATCAGTCCCCTCCTGCTGCCAGTGATTGAGAGAGAAATTAAAAAACTCCTAGATGCCAAGATCATAATTCCCTTGAGATACTCCAAATGGATTGCCAATCTGGTGATAGTAAGGAAGAAAAATGGCGAGTTCAGATTGTGTGTAGATTTCAGAAGCTTAAACAAATGCTCCAAGAAGGAAAATTATCCTCTTCCTAATATGGAACACTTGTTGCAGAGGATTTCAGGGGCTAAGGTCATGTCTTTTCTTGATGGCTTTTTTGGTTATAATCAGATTTTTGTCCACCCTGATGACCAAGAGAAGACTACATTTACCACTCCCTGGGGTACCTTTATGTACGCCAAGATGCCCTTTGGGTTAATGAACACCGGGGCCACATTCCAAAGGGCCACGGATATAGCCTTTGTGGGAGAAAGGGACAAGTTTGTCCTCATATGCCTTGATGATATCACGGTATATTCCAGCAGCCATGAGGAGCATCTGAAACATCTGAAAAGAGTGTTCTTAAAACGCAGACAGTTCGGGTCTCATTGAATCCCAAGAAATCCCAGTTTTCTCTAAGGAAGGGTAAGCTCTTAGGTCACATCGTCTCAGCAGAAGGTGTAATGATTGATCCATCACGAGTGGAGGCAATTCAAAAGCTGTCCTTGCCGATGTAAAAAAAGGACATTCAGTCACTGCTCGGTAAGATAAATTTTGTTAGAAGGTTTGTGCCCAATTTTGCTGAATTAGTCAAACACATAACATGCATGCTGAAAAAAGGGTCTGAGATAAAATGGACAGACAGCGCGAGAAACTCTTTTCAGGATATCAAGCAAGCGATCATCGAATCTCCGATTCTGATCAGCCCAGATTACAGTAAGACTTTCTATGTCTTTTCCTTTGCTTCCTATGAAACAGTGGCAGTAGTCCTTCTTTAGAAAGACGAGGAAAATTTTGATCATCCCGTGGCTTTCTTCAGCAAAACACTCAAGGATGTTGAACTAAGGTATGACCCTATCGAGAAACAAGCGTATTCTCTCATAAAAGATTTAAAATCATTCACAATTTATATCCTTCATTCAAAGGTCATCGCATATGTTCCTTCATCTTCTGTAAAAGATGTTTTGACTCAACCAGATATTGATGGAAAGAGAGCTAGATGGATTGCAAAAATGATTGATTTCAATATTGAAGTAAATCCCACCAAGATGGTAAAAGGCCAGGGCCTTGCCAAGATTTTAACGGAGGAAAATCATAAGCTGTTGGATATTAATTTCATAGGAGAAAGTTCAGAAAATTTACAGGCAGAGATGGCTGCAGGAGGGCAGCATGACAGTCAACAAGTGGCAGAGCACTTGTCTTCCTGTGAATGGTATTCTGGCATCATACATTTTCTGAAAAAGCTTGAAGTTCCTCCTGAACTCAGTTTGACTCAAGCTCGAGCTCTTAAGCTCAGAGCTATTAAATTCTGCATTTACAATAATCTGTTATATTGGAGAGACCCTGCTAGCTTGCTTCTCAGGTGTTTAGATAAAGAAGAGTCTGTCGAAGTAACACATCAGTTTCATTCAGTTGTTTGTGGTGGTCATCATTACTGGAAGACTACTTCCCATAAGATCCTGAGGGCTAGATATTATTGGCCTTTCCTCTTCTCAGATGTGTGCGCATTCATCAAATCTTGTGACAAATGCCAAAGATTTACCGGTAAGCAGCAGCTAAAATCTTTACCCCTGAGACCTATAGTGGTGAATGGCCCTTTCTAGCAGTGGGGTTTAGATTTTATAGGTGAGATAAATCCTTCATCCAGTGGTCAGCACAAGTGGATTTTGGTAGCCACAGATTATTTCACAAAGTGGATAGAGGCAATCCCCACCCGGAATGCTACACACCAGGTAGTCATGAAGTTTCTCTATGAAAATATTTTGAGCAGATTTGGTTGTCCCAAGAGGATGGTGGCAGATAATGCAGCAGTGTTTAAAGCAGAAGCATTGGTAGACATGTGTGAATCAATGGGCATCCATCTTGTACACTCGACTCCCTATTATCCTCAAGGTAATGGCTTGGTTGAATCGTCAAATAAGAGTTTGATCAAAATCATAAGAAAACTGTTAGAGGAAAATAAAAAGAATTGGGATTCCAAACTGAAATTTGCTCTGTGGGCAGACAGAGTAACTATTAAAAAATCCATAAGAACTTCCCCATTCAAGTTGGTTTATGGGACTGATGTTATTTTTCCTGTTCAATTAGTTTTGCCTGTGGCTAAGTTCTTTCAAGAAGAGCAGACCGAGCCAAATGACATGGTAAGAAGGATGCTTGATTTGGTGGAACTGCAACAAGCTTGCGAATAGTTAGTGGACAGATCAGAAGCTCATCAGATGAAGATCAAAAAGACTTTTGACAGAAAGGCGAAGGTGGACAATTTTCAGATTGGTGATTGGGTTCTAAAGTGGGATGCTCTTAGGTAGGACAAAGGCAAGCATAACAAGTTCGATTCCTTGTGGACAGGACCTTTTATGATTACTCAGGTGCAAAACAACAACACTTTCATTCTGCAGAATCTGGAAGGTGAAGAAATGTTCAGTGGCCCGGTAAACGGGCAATTTTTAAAACTCTATTTCGTATAAGGATGTGAACCCTAGACATTGTAATGTTAGTCTTAGTTTTTATTTTTGAATAACGCCATGCCCAATGGAAACACTAGCAGATAGTTTAGTTTTTTAGGTTCTTTTTCAGGAAAGGCATTGATTCTATGGTTCTTGAAACCTCACAGGGAGGTGTTCATCCCCAATAGGAGCCAGTGTTAACTCCTCAAATAAATTGATGGATTTTATTTGCTTTTTAGGTGATAAGTTGTGATCTAAATTTAATTTCTAAATTTTTGTAAGTAGGTTAGAGAGTCTGTATTTTGAAAACAATCTCAAAAGAAATGTTGATTTTGATTCGGTCAAGAAAAAGGCAAAATATCAGGTTTCGGTGGTTTAGGCGAGCCTCCAATGTGCTCATTAACCACCGAAAGTTTTCATTTTTGGCAATTAAGGGGTCGAAGCAGAAGGCAAGTAACCACCGAAAGTGTTTGAACGGGAAAAATGAAAGCTCGTGCTTTAGCACGAGCCAGCTGTCAAGATTGGCGCAATGATTAGAAACACAACCGCCGAAAGCTCGCCATGCAGAAGATGATGCACATTCGTGGCGTCCATCCGAAAGGTTTGATTCCCCTATGTCTTATCCATTGCATTGGTCATTTCAAATCCACACAGGGTGGTGATTGGCAAGTATGATTGCACGGAGCTACCCTCCATTTCAGTCCCAAGCACACTAGTCATCATGATCTAGTCATTCCTGCATCTGAAACCATGATGAGTCATTATGAATCCCAGAGATAGCTGAAGATAACCATAAGCTTGTGATTTCATCAGTAAATCGTATTTTCAAGAATCCTGATCCCGCTTTCTCTGAGGTTTTTCGAAATTTCATTAAGTCCAGCAAGCACTCCCGAGTCAAGTAAGCTTGGTCGGGTTTTCAGGTAAGTCCGGAATCTATTCTCTTTCAAGTTCAGAAATACAAATGCCACCGAAAATATAAAGCTTCGGCATATTCTTAGTTAAACGGTCGTCTGAAACTGTGCTAGTTTTTCGAACTCGATGTGTATCACCCTTTTCTGTCGGTTTTTATGAATGATATTCACTGTCTGCCTAATTTCTAGAGTCATTGCCTCCCGAACGTCTTGTTTCCCACAGTTTCAAGCACATTCAGCATCGACCCATGTCGAAAGCAAGTCCTTCTTTGAGATTCGAGGTGGATGGCATTTGGTATTTGTAAGCTCATCTGGAGGTGGCAGAGTGTTTCAGACAAACTGGAGTTTTTGCATACTATGAGAAATTGACAACTTTTCACCAACAGGTGGCCGAAACTTTCGCTCTCTCCTATGATGGAAGGATTGCTAAAGTGGGCAGGGAGGAGATTATCATCGACGAAGCAGCCATTGTTGAGTACACAGGGTTATCCAGAACGGGGGACTATTGGTTTAAAACCACCTCACCATCAAACGTTGAATTCAGGTCATATTTGTTACCAGTGCATAAAGCTTTGACCTGGAAGAAGGATATTCCCATGTCCTATCTGGAACCAAAGTGGCAGTCCCTGTTGAAGGAAATTTTGGTGTATATCACTTGTGAGGGGCGCTACAACAGGGTAATGTATTACCATTTTAAACTTCTGAATCATTTCACAGGCAAAGGACTGATAAACCTGCCTTACTTATTTCACAAAACCTTGAGAAAGATGGCAAGACAAGTGAAAGCCCAGCCTGCTAAGGTTAGCAACAGATTATCACATCAAGGGCTGATTACTCTTCTTGTGAGAGAAGCTCTGTAGAGGAAACACATTGAGTGGGGTTTCTTTTTGTTTTGGAATGAATTTCAGACAGAAAGACCACCAGAGGCAGAAACTAACAAGGCTAGAGGCAGAAAATATCCTACTCCCAAGAGTAGTCACAGGAAAAGAAAAGGAATCTCAATACCCAGAGATTCTATAAAAGCATCCCCTAGCAAGAAGGAAGAAATCAAGAGGAAATTATAGTTTGAAGATAAACAATCTAAAAACCCTGCCACAGGAAAAAAACTTCTCAATCTACCTTATAGTGACTCTGAATCAGAACAGGGGGTGGCAGAGACACAGGATAACTTGCAGATCAAACAGGATGCAAAATTTCATTCAAATCTACTTTCATCAAGTCCTCCAGAGACCCATAGGCAACCAGAAGCAGAAGCCTCCTCAAGCAGGCCTAAGAAAGGTAGAACACAGAAAATAAACAAGCTCCTACAACAGATTTATGAGATGGAAGTTCTAGAGAGGGTGATCAAAAAAGCCAACACAGATCTCACTGAGAGAAATGCAGAACTGTTTAGAATGAATCAAACTCTTAAAGAAAAACATGAAAAAATCAAAGATAGAAACAGAGTTTTGATTAGAGAAAATATGAAACTATACAGGCAGCTTAGGATTCTGAGGCTCAAGTTAAAATAATTTAAATCACCAGAAGATGATCAAACTGGGTTGGACACTTTGGCTAATTTAGCCACGACCATAATAAATACACCAGAGCTCCCTACACAACCAGCAGAATTTCATAGGTCTGTACGAACCAGGGCTGCAGCATCTAAGAAATCTTGAGCATTAAAGAGGACCCAGGGTAAACATTTTTGCAATTTTGAAATTTCTTCAAAGTTTAACTTTCGGTGGTTTAGGCGAACA
>JZKD02S1628931.1:319181-330956 GCA_000966675.3 Picea glauca
TTAGTAATAAAATGCAATGTGCACTAGATTAGACAAGATAATTACTGCAGAGTGAACTTTAATGAATACAAAATGATAGATATGGTTATGATGATGTGTTAGAATGTTAGATATTATGTATGTTGAGGTAGAAATAATTTTTGACATCCCCACAACACCCTCCCTTCCATGATTGAAGACATTTGGGTCTCCTAGTCACCCATAAATCCATCTTGGGTGAGACTACATTATGCACTCTGTGTGTAGTGTTTCCTTCTGGTCTCCAGAAGGGCTGATGGTTTGTAGGGTTTTGTTGGAAAGATAAAGTAGAACCTGGGTCAGCCCAAAACACTCCAACAAATGGTTTCATTGTTGGGGTAGAACCCAGAAGAACATATTGGAAGGAACTTGTTGAGAAGGACAGTGAAGAGAATGTAGTATTATAAGGGGATGTTCAGACCATGGAATCCAACTAAGGATGATATTGAAAGATGGTTGAGAAAACAAGAGCTCGAGTTTTCACATAAGGACAATAGAAACCATAAGTATACACCATGCCAATATTTGGAAATGTATGTATTTACTGATCTTCATGAGGAATTTTTCTATGGATTTCCACATTTGTTGTAGGAGTGGATATTGAGATTGAAGGACAATCACTTGACTAATCGGATAAGACCAGTAGAGTATACTACTGAGAATATTGCGGGTCTAGAAAGAGTTAATAAAAAATTCACACACAGTCGATTTCTAGCTAGATAGCATTATTACAGGATTCATTACTGAGTTTGCAGTTGATACCACGAAGTCATACACTACTACAGAGCACGGGTTTTTGAAGGGACCAAAAGGAAGGTATATTAGATCACTTTATACATCAATCAATATTTTTGTGCATGATAAAGGTGAGATGACAATGGAGTTCGACAATTAAATCACTTTGCGTGCATGGGGAAGTTGGGGGAAGCACTAAAGACGGTCTAATATATGGAGAAGGACCTGGATAGAGGTAAAAAGAAGGAAGAAATGGACCCCATTATGATGGATGAAGAATATACCAAGGAAATAATGGATAAAGCGGGAATGAAACGTAGTGGAAGGCCCTACCAATATAAGATTAATATGAAAAAGAGGGCCATAGGAAAAATATTAAAGTGATGAAGAAGAGGTAGAGGATCTCCATGCTGTGGAGAAGATTGAGAAAATTATGTGCACCACATATGACAGAAAAACTAGAGTTCAAGGGTTTGGCGTAGAAGAAGGCTATCCATTCCAGATCATAATTAGTGTGGAAGCCACAACCCCATGTGTGACTAACACATCATAAAAGAAAGAAACGGTTAGACAACCAAAAATTAGTAGTAGAAGGATTTTAGTAGGACAAGGATCTAGTGGAAATTAAAGTGGAAGTACAAGCTCAAGTATTATTAGTCAGTTATCTACATTGTGTGGAGGAGGTAGTGCAACAAATTTCATAATGGCAGGAGCAGATCCAACTATTCGGTTACTATATTTTCATGGAGAAGGGTCGGAGGACCCAGATAAACATTTATTTATTTGTGAGAATATTTGGGTAGCTAAACAGATCACAGATGAGGACACAAAAGTGGATCATCTTGCATTTACATTCAGATACCACGCATTAGATTGGTTTATGAGCCTCATAGTAAACAATCCACAAGGAACACCTAAAACCATCATATATGTAAAGAAGGCATTAATCAATGAATTCCAATGGCCAATTTCAGAAGATCAATACATGAATGGGACGATAGAAATAAAACAGAAGCCAGGAGAGTCAGTCTTGGAAATCAACCATAAGTTCAAATGATTTAAAGGCAAGTTGAAGTATCCTATAATAGATATGCAGCATAGGCACCTATTCATTAATTCATTATTTCCACATTTTAAATACCCATTGAGGCAATAGAAGTTCTAGACTCAGGTTGAGGCTTTGCAAGCAACCTTACAATTGGAAGAGAATCAATATCAACATACAGATCCAGTTGTAGAAGAGATGAGAGTGGATCTCAAGAATCTAACATTCTAGTTGAATTAGAATAAAGGCAAGAGAAAGAGGGAAGTTTTATGGTGCACCTTATGCAAAACAGAAGGGCATCACAAGAATGAGTACCCAAGATTTGTGTAGTATTTGGTAGCAGGGATGCCAAATCCCTTACCCATAGGAGGATCATGGTGTGAAATATGTAAGACTCATGGACATAATATCTATCATTTTCCCTTGATGCAAAAGTATCAAATAGTGCCTAAGGGTACATTTTGTAATTTTTGCAAGTCGGTAGGACATGAGGACAAGGATTGTAAAACCTTAGAAATGATTAAGGAAAGGACCTCGGATGCTTATAGGATGCAGGCTGAACTGATGATAGTTCCACCTGCGCAGTATTATAATAATGCACAATAGTTTGCAGTGCCACCGTAGTATAATCAAGTGCCACAATATAATACACCACGCGCAGAAAATCAAGGTAACAGAGGAGGAGGCCATGGAAAAGGAGGCTTTGGAAGCGGTAGAGGACCAATAACCTGTCACAATTGTCAGCAGCCTAGGCATTATGCAAAGGATTTTCCACTTCCACCAACAACATGCATGTATTTTCATGTAGCAGATCACAATACAAAATATTATCCTACACTTCTGACAAATATATGGGAAAAAGGGAATCGGAATAACCAAAATGTTACATGGATTTCCATCGAAACTAGAGATAATTGGAAAAAGATAAATATAGTTACTAGAGGTGGAACCAAAATAGGAGCAGATGCTGCAAATCCAAATCAAAACCAACACTAGTGATTCGGAAATAATGCAACACCGGAACAATATTTTGATGCGTGCAAGGAAAAGGAGACATTCAAGCATGCTAGATAAGAGATTGCGCAGGAGAATATTTCTTCTAATTCAGGTACCAAGACAGTAGATGATTCACCAGTATATGATATGCCTCATCTATTTGATCAGACCAACAAAGATCAGTCTTCAGAAGAAGTAAGTAATATAAGAAACTTTATGGGGTCTTGCTTGAAGTTATTGAATGATAAAACATCTCTACAAGTGTTACAAAGTCTGTTAGAAAAGTGAAATTATGGAGAAGAAATAAAATTCGAACAGAAGATAGTCAATCATGTTAGAAGGAAGACAAGAACAAATACAAAGTTTAGGATGAATGAAAATATTGGAGACTTTAATATGGGTGAAATAATATTAGATTCGATATCTGAGGTAAATGATCTTTCTAAGAAGACATGGGAAAACCTACACTTGGATATTCACCCATTCAGTTGAAACTATCAAACCAACATAGAGTGGTACCAATTGGTTGATTGAAAGGCATACCAGTGGATATAGATGGTGTGTGCACTATGGTATATTTTGAGGTGATTGATATAGTGGATAATACTACACCCTATCCAACATTGTTGGGAATGGATTGGTAATTTGACAATCAAGCCATTCTTAATTTGAAGACCATGAAATTGTTCTTTGAAACAAGATATCACAAAGTTATGGCACAATTATACCCATCAAAAGGTGCAATATGCGTTGAACTAGCGACAAACAACTTCATCACAGAAGAGATAAATCAGTTTTATAGAACTACCACATGCAAGGAGGATTCATTAACCCAACAGTAGATGGAATGCTTAGTTGGAGAAGCATCATTTCTTGTGCTTCAGATTCTGATACAGGACTAGAGAATTGGAAACAATGCTTACATGAGATATCTACCTGAATATGTGTGAGAATGACACATGCACTAAGATGGATTGGCTCAGAGGTAAGAGAACCTCCAACTTTTTATGGTAAAAATGATTTGGAATAATTTTTAACAAATTTTGAGCTAGATTCTTTGGAAAATCGAAGGCTATTAGTTTTAGATATGGCATTGAAAGAAACACCTTCACATTGGTAGGGTACTCATAAATATAAGATCAATGATTGGTATCAATGCAAAATATTATTTCCCATTAGAATTGGCGCAGAACAAGAGAATAAATATATGGAGAAATATGATGGAATAGGACATTCCGAGAACATGTAAATAGATGTGTAACCCAATGGAGGCTGATACCACCAAAGGAATGGACACATCACTTAATTCACACATTAGAAGGCATACAAAGAAATCGGTATATAGAACTGAAACTGTGCAAAGAAACTAGAAATTGGGAAGATTTGCAGCATGATTTTGTAATTACATTTGCATTTGAGCATGAAAATCCAATGATGGATGCAGCACTGAAGTTGGTAAAAGAGAAGATATTTGAATAAACTGAAGTTGAAATTTCGACATCCTATCAAAATCAAAATCAACAAACAGTCAGACAATTGCTACATTATTACCACGTTGCAGAAGATGACCCAACAGAATAAAACCCGTGCAATATTCAAATAACAAAAGTTGAAGGGGAAAGAGAAGTAGAAGGCCCAAAGTTACAGTCAGAAGACTTTGTTGCACCACTGAAGATAAAGAAAGTCAATATTGGAACCGAGGAGAATCTAAATATTGTAAGTATTGGTGATTATTGGGACAACTAGATAGTGGAAAGGATAACAAAAATATTGCATGAGTATAATGATCTATTCCCAACAACATTTTTAGAAAATGAAAGGGGTAAAAGGAGAACTTGAAGAAATGAAGATTCATCTATGACCAGATGCCAAACAAATAAGAAAAAGACCCTACAGGTTGAATCTAGTATATAAACAGAAAGTTAAGGTAGTGATTGATAAAATGTTAGAAGTTGGTATAATAGAACTTGTTGAAGAATCTGAGTGGATTAGCCCTATGGTAGTTCAGGAGACAAAGAAAAGGGGAATAAGGATTTGTGTAGATTTGAGGAATTTGAATGATGCCTATCTTCATGATCCCTTCCCTACTCCATTTATAGATGAAGTATTAGAGAATTTAGGAGGACAAGAAGCATATTCATTTATTGATAGATTTTCAGGATATCACCAAATCATAATAGCACCAGAGGATCATCATAAGACTACATTTGCTACAAAATGGGGGTCATATCAGTGCACAGTGATGCCTTTTGAATGGAAGAATGCCCCTGCTATTTTTTCAAGAGTAGTGGTAGTTTCATTTAAAGATTTTATACATAAGTTTTTAGAGGTTTATTTGGATGATTGGACAGTATTTAGCTTATTGAAATATCATGTTGAAGTTTTAAGATTGAAACTAGACAGTTGTAGACAATGTCAAATTTCCTTGAATATTAAGAAATGTATATTCAACACACCATTTGGAATTTTTCTAGGGCATGTGTTGTGTAAAAAGGGTCTACTGGTTGATCATGTGAAGATTGTTGTCATTGTTAATTTAACACCACCTAAGTCAGTGCGCTAATTAAGATCTACACTCGGTCATACAGGTTACCATAGCAATTTCATAAAGAGCTATGCACAAATTACTACGCCCATGGAGAAATTGTTGAAGAAGGATATCAAGTTTCAATGGAATGATGAGTGCCAAAAAAGTTTGGACATCTTGAAGGAGAAAATGGTGACATCACCAATTTTGGTGTTTTCAGATTGTTCAAAAGAGTTCCATGTTCATGTGGATGACTGTTACACATTATTTTCATCACCCTTATGACCATTAATGATGTAAACCTATATGTTTCCTTCATAGGGGTCAGTCGCCTGAATTCCTGAAGGAAGAAGGGAGAAGAACTTTTCTTGAGAGAAGAAGTTGTGTTTTCCTCTATAAAAACCCTATTTTGGAGGATTTCCACAGGCTGCTCTATATGAAGGGTGCAGAAATCCCTGATTTATGCACCTTGCTCTATCTCTAGGTTGCGGAGTTTCCGTAGGTTTCTCTATAGCTAGGGTGCGACGGCCTTCATACGTGGGAAAAAACAAGCATTTTCTCGATGCTTCTATAAGGAGAAGATTCTATGGTGAGCTGGACTCCGATGGTTTCGAACTTACTCACTTTCATGATTTAGTGGGATCCTCCTAACATCCTCACCTTATCCTCTTCAACTTATAAAAGGAGAGGATCTCTCATGGAGAAAGTTAGATTGATTGGGTTGGAAAGTTCTTGAGCCTTTGAGATTAGAAATTTGGCTTGAGATTATTAGCTTGGTATGTTGTCTTTGAGCTTGGTCAAGATAGATTGTGAGTAGCTATCAGATCCATGGTCTCAGAATCCTTAGAGCAAGAAGTTTGTGGGAAGCAAGGAACTGTTGGAAGGAGCCTTATGACATCAAGGCATCTAATTGTAATCTCTCTTCATATTATTTAATATAATACAGTGGCATGCTTCCTTCCCATAGAATTATCTTTATTTTATTGCATAATTCCTTGATCATATGCATAGGTTGTCATTGAATATACTTCTACTTCTTTCACTTTGGTTGGTTTGTGTCTCATTGCAGGATCAGTATCACAAGAGCACTGGAGTGAAACAGTAACAACAAAGACATAAGGAAGTGACACTTAAAGGTATGTCTCTCGTCTTTTGTTTGGTAGTAAATTCAATGATTAGAGCCTAGGGAAAGTGCCATGTTTTTTCTTTTTTTGTTCTAGATCTAGGTGGATCTAGGGGGATTGATTTGTGTCCGCACTTAACAATTAACCCGATAACAAAATTGGCGACTCCACTGGGGAACGAAATGTTTTCCTAGTTTTCCTTGTTTTATTGCTTTGATTGCTTGGTTTCTAATTTCTGAGTCATTGGGAGATCCATCTTGACTCTCTGACTATTTAAATTCACTGGAAAACCTTCTTAATTTTTAATTTTTTTCCATTTTTGTTTGATTTCCACACCCTGATTTGAGGGATAGTGTGGCGACTTAGAATTTCCACACCCTACATGTTTATACTAGTGTAGAAGCTATACATACTACCCTTTTATAGCCTGCGACGATCAAGGATTTCCACACTGTGTTAGTCCACAGCCTGTGGAAATTGTGAAAAAAATTGTTTTTTGGTGTTTTTCCCTGCCCAGACCTTGGATTTGGTTTTGGGGTGAATTATCGGGTCTGTTTACAGTCTGCTTAACAAAATTTGAATCTTCTTTCAGCCATATTTGCCTTATTTTTTATTTGTTGGCTTTTGAAAGATTTGGTCTCTTGATTTGAGTGTCTTTCAGTTATAAAGCATTGTTTTTCTTTAGAATTGTTTAGTGAAAGAACACTTCTTTTTCTGAATAAATCGTGTTAAAAGAGAAACTTAGTTTGGGTTTTTTTTGTTTTGAAGTGATTTGCTATTTGTTTTAGTGTCTCTTTGAAACAAAAAATTTTAATTTCTTGCTTTATATTAGATTGGGGGCATCCTTGCATTTGAAGTAGCAAAATTGCATGATTCTTGGCATTTTTTGGTCTTATTGCATGAATCGTGTATTGGTGTACAGTCTCTTTGTCTCATTTCTCTAAAATATTAATATTGATGAGTTCAATAAATTTTGGGACATTGTGCATATGGGAATGATAAATGTTTTCTCCTTCTCGTATCATAGCTTTCATCGAATCGAAAAGATTGCATCTTCATCTCTTTGCATAAATTTCGAGTCGGTTAAAACACCATATTGTCCACTCCATTTTCCTCTTGAGTAACAACAGCCATAAAATAAAGCGCTTTCTGGTAGAAAACCTACATTAGATTAGTTGAAGGGATTTGGAATATGTGTGAAAGATAACTTTCCAAAGCTGCAAACAAACATAGAATCTTGAGTTAAGAAGCGGTGAAATCCACTTATTACATTTTGTCCTGGGAAGCCCTTCTAACACAAGGGTCAATCACGAGGTCACATTGAGACTGGCAGAGTTACTCACCCTACTTTGTTGGTATTGGTGTAGAGATTACACGTATTATGGGGGTCACTTGAAGGTATACCCACAATGATGAGTGGAAGCCTTTCAAGTTGATTTCAGGCTAGATACCTTGCCTTTGCGCATGGATCGGACTATCGACTATTTCCCTAGGCATCATTGTAGTAATTGGTAACCTTAATGGCCTTTCTCTTTAGGTTCTTTACACAAGGTGACTGTGGAGGGGCAAATTTTCACGGTACTTGGAATCGACATTGGCCAAAATCACTCAGGAGCCTTGGAGGGTATACCCACGATTATGTGTGGGAGCTTGCACCAGAATGTAAGTTCGTTAAGCAGGTCGTCAACGTAACTTTTCCACCTGCTCTATCTCATCCCCTTCTTACTTTGTTCCCACGATGTTGGATTTCATCAGCAACTAGTGTGATCATTGTGAGAAGGTTTTGTTTGCTTCCTTGCTTACTAGATTTTTAGCCTGTGTTGTTGGTTCTCCCTAGCAGAATCTAGGTTGTATATTTATTTAATGGCATCAGTTGACCAATGAAGGAACCCCTTTGCCAGGGGAACCTTTTGTTTTTCCTTCTTACGAAAACATTAGTCCTCCTCACATCGCTACTTTGAGCCTTCCAAGTCTCACAATTGGATTACCGGTATGGTTGTTTTCCACTTAGGTAGTCCCAAATGCAGTTAGTGCTTCATTTGTAAGCACTTCACCTCAAGAACATCAACCTCATGTTGATCCTTCACCTTCTTCACCAGTAAGATCTTCTTCGCCTTCTTCACTTGTAAGGTCTTCTTCCATTTCATCTTATTCACTAAGTGAAAACTCTCAAACTAGTAACTCGGTGAATAAGAAGAAGAAGAAAAGGAAGAATAAGAAGAAGAAAAATAAGCAAGGATCCACACTTCCAACCACTTCCAGACATGTTGGAAAGAAAACAGTTACTGTTGATCGTGTTGGGAGTGTTGACGATGCCAAGAACACCTGAACAACCCGTAAACCCAAGTAACCTTGCAGGATTTGTAAGGATAGCCATCTTCTTAAGGATTGCCCGGGTCTATCCAAGGTTATAGAAGCATGGTCTACACACCCTCGCCAACCCATGTCGTTAACCTCTGAACAAAATGATGATGACCTCTCATCAACTAGTCACGATATAGTTGGGAAGAAGAAAAGTCGAGCCAAGTTCCCATGTATGTTATGAGAAGGACATCATCTAACTCATATTTTCCCTCATATGGAAGAAGCCTCGAAATTCCTAGAAGACACAACTGTTTCACGGCCTCAACTTCCAGTTTCTTATCGCAAGCTTACTCTCGACCCACCTATAGTTGATGGAATGATCAATCTGTCCCTTTCATCGGTCAATCCAGTTAATCATGTCGTCAATCAGTTCACGTACTTAGTTGAACCAGTTGACAAAGTGGTCAATCTGATCCCATATTCAGATGATCCAACTCTCTCGTTAGAGAGTGTCACCAAAGTGGTTGATCCGATCCCATCTTTGGTCGATCCCACTCTCTCGTTAGAGAGTGTAACCCAAGTGGTCGATCTCTTTCCATCTGTCGACCCCATTCTCCCCTTGGAGAATGAAACCCAAGTGGTCGATCTGATATCGTCATCAGTCAATCGTACTCTCCCGCTCGAGAGTAAACCTGATACTGCTCACATTTTTATTGTTGATACAGAATCCACCGTGCTGGGAGACATTCCTCCTTCTCCCCTGGAACCCCTTCCAAGTAATGAGACCATCATTTTTAATTGGGGTGTTCTAACTGGACCTTGTCTTCCCTCTCACATTCCTTTCCATATTACAGTACAGGTCTGTGGTCAAGACGTTCCTAAGATGTTAATAGATGAAGGTGTGTCCGTTAGTATTTTGTCCTCTATTGCTTGGCAAGCTTTGGGTTGTCATCAGCTTGCACCGGTTACGTAAGATCTGTTATCTTTTAACAGAAGAACCAGTCAACCTTTAGGGACCCTTCCTCAGTTTCCCGTAACTTTGGGAGGGAAAATTGTCTTTATTGATTTCATGGTAATCCAAGACCCCTTGGATTTTTCTTTACTCCTTAGGAGAGATTATGTCTATGCCATGAAAGCTATTGTGTCCACTCTTTTTTGTGTGATATCTTTCCCTCACGATGGAAGAATTGTGACCATTGATCAACTTTCGTTCATCGGTCCTGATTGGATTACCTCCCTTAGTGGTTCTTATATGTAGACGGTATTTCCCCTGCCACATGTTAATTATGTGGCGTTGTCTCCCATGGCTTCAAATTATGATGACTTGGATCTGGTAGTTGACATGATAATATCTTTGGTAGGGCTATTGGAGCCTGATCTCCTTACCCCTATCGCGGCCTTCGACATGTGTTCCTTCTAGAGTGTGTTTCTTTCGTCAAGTGAATATCTCTTGGATGCCATCGCCATGTTTTGTCCCTTGACATGGTTTTCGTCCACAAAACTATCCTCTTGGAAGCTGTGATCATGAAGAGAGTCTTTGAGAATGATTTTATGATTTCAAGCTCATTAAAAAATGAAACCAGCCTTGAGCATGATTTTATGATTTCAAGCTTGTTAAAAAATGAAACCAGCTGTGAGGATAGTTTTGCATGATCTCTGTAGCAACCTCGTTAAAAAATGAAATGGAGGTAACGAGCATAGTTCTTGTTTCTGTGTCAAGCTCATTAAAAAATGAAACAGACATCTAGGGATTGCACCTGGATTATCAAGCATAGTTCTTATTCCTGTGTCAAGCTCATTAAAAAATGAAATAGTTTTCCCCCTCTCTATTGTTGAGTCAAGTCCTACATTAAGTATTTGAAGTTTCATTTCATTCTCCTCTGCAGTTGGATGAAATGAAGCTTGGGGGGCAGTGCTTTCAGCCTCTGGACTTCATGTTGAAGTTGAGCCTCTAGTCTCTTAAGGTGGGGGCTAAGCACCAACCATCCCTTAGCATTCGGAAGTTCAAGCATAGTTTACTTTGGTTCAATCTTGTGTAAAAATGAAACCACCTACCTCAAGCATAGTTTCCTCTGGTTCGATCTTGTGTAAAATTGAAACCAAATCCAAGCATAGTGTTTGCTAGTTTTAAGCTTGTGTAAAAAATAAAATCTATCCCAAGCATAGTTTTGTTTTGTTTTAAAGCTTGTGTAAAAATGAAAACAATCCCGAGCTTAGTATTTTTTCTTTCTCATGCTCGTAAATCAATGAGAATGTAAACGAGTATACTTTTATCACTTTTTCGGACTTGTTGAGGTTATACGAAAAAGGAAACCCACTGGAGTTCCCTTTAAGCTCTTTTCAAACTCTCTAAACATGAAACGATTGTCGAGCGACCTTGTTCTTTTCACGCTCGTTAAAGTATTAGAAATCATGTTTGATGGGTGGTAGGTTATCACTTTTTTGGTCCCATCAAATTAATTTACAAAAAAAGAATTGAGAGAGTTCTCTTTAAGTGTTTTTCAGACACTCTAAACACGAAAAACCCCCGAGATTTCTCTCTTTGGAATCGTTAAACATGTTGGGGACGTATAATCATAGGTGACTCGATTCTTCGACTGTTGATTTGGCGTTTGCTCTTGTGATGACGAAGTCTGGCTTGGTTGATCCCGTTTCTCCCCTCCATTCATTTTGCTCGCTCCCCATCAACCTACTACATCCTTCATCCACGTTGCGCCCTCACTCCCTTGTCCTTTTGCCCAGTTGACTACCTCTCACCCATCACCCATCCATGAATAATCAAACTTAGGACAAACACAAAGAAAAATAAGTTAATTAGATTAAATAATAATGTTAGTATAGTTAGAATTGGTTAAACTAGCTGATAACTAACTAGTTAATAATTAATTAATTATTAATTAATTAATTAATTAATAATTAAGTTAATTATCTAAGTTAGTAGTTAGGTTAGAGTTTGATTAATTTAAATTAATTAAAAAACAATATAAAAATACATATATGAAAGATTAAATAAAACAAAATATATA
>JZKD02S1628931.1:330966-351473 GCA_000966675.3 Picea glauca
CTCATAAGCCTACAGCTTATTCAAAACTTGGCTCACCAGCCTATAGAACATATTTACAATTCTTTTGCATATAACATGATCTGTAACGGGGCTCGGCCTTGGGGACACTACAGCAATCCTAAGAAGGAGTGGTTGCAGTTGAGATACTATGTCACATGAGAGGAAGTGCAGTGAGCCATGAAAGATTGGCCTAAAGAATGGAAGGTTCCAGTAAATTCAAAGAAAATGCCAGGACCTAAACCAACAGAGGTTGGCACTTCAAAGCAGTTAACTAGACCAACAACCAATACGAGGAAAGCAACAAAGTGCATGAAATAAATAGGGGCTAGTACAACCACTATACAACTAAGGAAGAAAAACACTATCCCGAAGGATTCAACGGAGTGGAACCAAATGGAAGAGCACAAAAGGATACAAATATTCCTATGCTGAAGGAAATAGGAGGTGGATATCTCCTAGATATGGATATACTAGTGATAATTGTGCAGACAGAGACACTTCCAAAGAAAAGAGAAGTATTGCAGTTAGCAGGATAGCGCAAGAAGATGAAGGCACACAAGGGTGTCCCTGAACTTACAATTATTGAAGATGATGCAGAGTTAGTCATAGAGAGAGTACAAGATCGAGTTGTAGAAGCATGGGATGATGTTGAAAAGAAAAGGGAGGAGATAATTAAGAAGTTGACAGAGGTCAAGGATACACTAGAACAACTACAACTCAATACAACGCAACAAAAAGAGTAGGTGCAACAACAACAAACTTCTAAGGAGAGAACAGTTCCAGAAGAGAAGACAGTACAAATCATAGCCATGGGGAATGAAAATTTTTGGATCACTCAGGTAATGTTGCAGGTTGACGATGATACAATGAAAAATCCCCTGAAATAAATAGATCATTTGAACTTGGCATTGCTCAAGGTTCCAATGAAGGAGTTGTACAAACTTCAAATTAGTGTCACATAGGAGATTCAGCCGAGGGCCCGTGCATATGCAACAAGTTTACAATTGGCCAACGAAGTAAAGAATACATTGGATATGAAACTTAACCAGGTGCAGGTTGAGAGGGAACAAGAAAAGGAGTGCACTGGAGGAATAGAGAAACAACTGGAAGAAGTGTTCGAAATTGTTGCTGACAACGCGTAGGAAGAGAATTTACCAACATAGGTGAAAATTGAGAAGATAATGTGGGATATGGAGAATTACATGAGCTAAATTACAAAGTTGAAAGAACTCCTAGCATTGATCACTCCTCCATAATTCAAAACACAAAGGGAGCAAGAGGCTACAGGCCATATGGAGAGCATTGTGCAGAGGATCCGAGAAATCACAGAGCTCTACAACAAGAGTGCATAGTTATGGACAAGCTTGTAAGAGAATGAGAAACTACAGGAGTTAGAAAAGAAATATGAAGGGGTAAATAATGTAGAACAAGAAATGAAGCAAAGGTAGAAAATGATGACCAAAGTGGATAGGATGAAAAGTATGCAAGATATGAAGAAATTGCAGGCAGAGTTTAAGATTATACATGCAGAGAAGCAGTCAAGGTAGACTAAGTTGGAACCACTACAAGAAGGCACATACCAAATGCTAATATAGATTGACGTAGATAAAGTTCATATTGAAAAATTTGGAGTGGAAAGTGGATAATTATTGAAGGAGCATATTACTGCACAGATTGTAGAGACTGTAGTAGAGAAGAGCGCACAAGTAAAATCTAGAGTTGAAGAAATTTCAAGCAGGTTTTAGGCACTGGAGAAGTCAGTGCAGGAAGAAAACACTAACTGAGTGGCTCAAGAAGAGCCATAAGTGAGTGTTGGGGGCCTGTTGGTGCTGGCCATTTTGTGGAAAAAAGAATTAAATTATGAAGACAGTAAGAAATTGGACCAGAAAAGAAGCACGCACCGGAAAACAGGGAAAAGTAGCACAGGAAAATGGGGAAAATCAACGCAGGAAAGAGGAAAGTCAAATGAAGAAACGACGCAGATCGATGAAGAAATGGTTATATTTTGGACCAACCGCACAAAGGGAGCTAGAATGTGGCCAAACTTAATCCACTTAGAGTTTTTGGGTTAGGGTTTTGGTCATTGTTGTAACAGGTTTTAACCCATTTTGTAATATAAATAGATAGTAGTGAAATAAAAGGGGAGAGGATTGTCAGTTGTTGAACACGTGTGTGTTTTTGGTGAGAGAATGATCTGAGGAGATCAGTGAGGATTTTCATATGATATTAGAGTCAATTTTATAGACAGAGATATGGATTGTAATAGAGTGTAAGGTCACAAGATGTGGAGCTTAGTGCGATCTTGTTAGCCTCACTACTTCTTATGTAATGTGCACAGCTCTATAACTTGATGAAGACTAATAAAAGAGAAAAGAAACCCAGATGTTTGTGGACATAGCCTGGGGGGGTGAGCCATGGTAAAACTTGTGTCTCTAAGTGGAATGTATGTCTTGTTTCTTGCAATGTTTTATGATGAATGAATGAATCTATTAGTAATAAAATGCAATGTGCACTAGATCATAAAATATAATTACTGCAGTGTGAACTTTAATGAATATAGAATGATAAATCTAGTTATGATGATGTGTTAGAATGTTATATATGATGTATGTTGAGGTAGAAATAATTTCTGACATCCCCACAATAACCTCTCTTCCATGATTGTAGACATCTAGGTCATGCAGTCACCCATAAAGCCATCTCGGGTGAGACTTCCTTGTGCACTGTGTGCGCAGTGTTTCCTTTTGGTCTCCATAAGGGACAATGGTTTGTAGGGTTTGTTTGGAAACCTAAAGTAAAACCCAGGTCAGCCCAAAACACTCCAACACCAGGTCAGCCCAAAACACTGCTAATTAGTGACATTTCTATCGGATTACTTGCTTGTTTTCATGGTTGAAACTTTTTGTTGTAGAAAATATTTCCTATAGCCATTTGGCTGTTACAAACACTCTAAAAACACCATACAATCGTCCTCTAATGCCACTAAAGTTTGTGCTAAAATATTTGGAATTAATCTACTGTTTTGTGCTTCATCTCTCAATAAATATTTGATTCTTTGAGTGGTTAAATTTGTAGTAATTAGTTGTATTCCTTGTAGATATATACTCTTGTTTACTGTTGTAGTTTGGGAAAGAAATCTTAATTTTCTTTTCCACCTAATCTTTCAACTTGTATACTTGTGTCTTCTTGTGTCTCGGGTAGGTACAAATATCTTCCGTAGGTACTCAAGCACTTGGAAAACATTAACAATCTCCAAGAATTGTTTCCAAGCCATTTTCAATTTATCAAGTTGACCTATAGGGGTATCACTTCCATAAAATCACTTTCCATTTAATTTCCCCCTAGGGTCACCCAGGATTCCCCCTTGTGTTGGATTTCTCCTTCACTAAAGCGAGGGGAGGGTTTATCTAAGGTGATAGTGGGTAGAATATCCCACAGTTATCACCATCTTGTGGATTGGGTCAGGATTTTTCCAACCTACATTTTTTGCGATAACATTTTGGTGTCATTTCCAGAGAGGATTTTGAATCCTCTTTCATGCTGTAATGACACTTCGTCAAGCTTCCATCCCAAAGAATTTATCCCTAGATTTTCTGGTGACTCCACTTGAAGGACGTTCCCATTCCACCTTCGATGAGATCTTCTTGAAGCTCATCTGGCGACTCCACCATCCCAGAATCTGCTTTCCCATAATACTTTCCCTCCAGGGAGATTCAATCCTTCCAAGGTTTGTCAAGGAAGGCCTCCTCTTAAACCTATCGTTGTCAAGATACTTTTCCAAGGTACCCTTCCCCTTGCTTCAATGGCTCACCCTTGGTAAAAATACCTCTACAAACCCTTAAACATGGCCAATATCCTTGGATATCCCAATGCCATGAAAAGAGAATCTCACAAATGGTTGCCAAAGTCCTCGGGAAATAATGTGATCACAACTTACGATCATCTCTATCCCATGGGCCAAGACATGGAGAACATAGAAGTAGAACATGAGGATGTAGCAATGAGGCTACTAGCTTCATAAATGACTGATGATGCCCAAAGATGGTTCAAGGGCCTTCCTAATAATTACATGGCATCTTATGAAGATTTTTTTGAGTTGTTCAAGAATATATGGACAACAAAGAAGGACAATGAAATGTTTGTATCTCAGTTCAATTGGATAAAGAATAAATAAAATGAAATAGTGAGTGAATTTGACAATTGTACAACCATATGCTAACGGATCTGCGTCCTCGAGGTGTAGTTTTTCATCTCCTTTATATGAATTCTTTTTATGGGTAATTTTGTTTCATCCTAAAGGATAAGAACCCCACAACCCTATCACAATCCAAAGATTTTAGCACAGAGATTGAAGAGAATATTCTTGACTCCAAGGTTCACCCTTTTCAGTATCCTCGTACCAAGATGGAAGCAAAGACTAAAGCTTTTAGTAGCAGTGCACCGGATCCAATCACTCTCTTGAATAAGAAGATAGATCAGATGAGTACTAAATTTTTCTATGCTCAAAATTAAATCATGGGCCTCTTGACCACTGTGGAGATAAATCAGTCTGCCCCTAAAGCTCAGTTTACTAGACAACAGAGAGAGACCACAGGTTGGAGGACAAAAACACAACTAGAGGCAAAGGCTCTTGACACGTTGAACCTAGTTGGGATGGTCAACACAGAAGAAACACATTGGTGTTCTCCATGTCAAGAACCTCATCTGGAGGATGAATATCCCCAACGTGATGAAGATTCCACTGATAGTATGAACATCATGGACATGATTTTTAATTTCCAAGAAGAAGACATTACTCAGGAACAAATTGATTAAGTCAAAATAAGAGGAGCAAGAGAAGGTTGACTCCGAGTGTTAAATCAGTTAATGAAGGATCATAGAAAGAAATTAAGGAAAAAGGAAATTCTGACATACACAAGAAGAAAAAAGACTTCAATTCTTCCACTACAACCTTCCACTCTACTACAACCATAAGTGGAAGTTCCTCTTCCATCTATAGAGAAGGTGGTCCCACCATCTCAACCTCTAGTCCATGAGTTGCTTCCATGGCCAACTTCAACAAAATATAAGATGTAGTTGAACATAGACGTGTCAACCATGTTTAGGAAGTTAAGTATGGCAGTCCCTGTGATGGAGATGTGTAAGATTCCTTCTGTGAGGACAGAAGTCTTGAAGTTATTGAAAGTAATAGCTAAGAAGGAGGACCCTCCAATCATATTGAATACCATGTATCTTGATCAGCAGAGGGATAGTAACCCTCCCTTCTATATTTCTTTTGGCATAAATGGTCTCTGCTTGAATAATTGTATGATGGACTTCAGGGCCTCAACAAATATCATGTCCTTGAAGGTGATGGAACAAATTGGTTTGAGGATGACCCGACCATATGGGAATGTCTATGGTATTGATTCCAAGAAGGTCAAATTTTATGGACTTTGTGAAAATGTTGAAGTTTACTTGATTAATTTTCCTCATATCAGCCTCATTATGAACATAGTGGTGATTGATGTTCCAGATGCTTGGGGAATGCTTCTATCAAGAAGTTGGTCCACTACTCTTGGGGATTTCCTTAGTATGGATGACACTTTTGATATTTTATATAGTCAAGAGAGGAATAAGAAGCATGTGATCGATCCAAATAGTCTTGATTACACTAGTGAGTGTGACTTTGATGTACCTCACCAAATCACTGAGTATGACCCATGGGACCTGCCTTTTGCGCAGGAAGATTTCATAGATATTCTAATCCCAAGGATGAATGAATACAAGGAGAAGCTTGCGAAATTCCAAGGGAAAGAACTATGATCCATCAAGATATTGAATAAAGAAGAAGATAAAGAAAGAAAAGAACGTGAAAAATCCATTAAAGATGCAGTCAACGCATAACCTCCTTCCTATCCTTACATTGAGAATATACCTTACATCAACTACAGTGAAGGAAGTCTTGCATTCATGTGGGATAAGAGGAAGGGAAAGCCAAAATATGATCAGAAGGATGATGGCTTGTGTCTTGGCCCTTACATCATCAAGAAGAAGTATGAGAAAAAGAAATACTACTTGGCATCCTTGGACAGGAGAAATATGTCATTATCAGTAGATGGGCCTCTTCTCTGGCCCTACATGCAAGGTACTTGACTTCTTCAGGGCCCAGGCCCTAGGTAAGTAAGCAGGTCATCTTTATTTCTTTCATTTTCATTCTGATTGCTCATGATAGCTTAGTTGCATTTCATTTTTTATTTTCATTTTGCTCTACTTGCATTTTTTATTTACATGTTTCTTTTTCATCATATATATGAAAAATACAAAAAAATATATTTTCTAGATTAGTTGTTAATTTTGAATTTTTGGATTTCATTATATGAATAAAGGATGAGTAAGCCATCCTACACTTAACAGTTTGTTGTATCAATGTGTGTAGGCATAGGTCTACCAGGAGATGTTGCGGTTCTCATGCACTCTATGACGAGTACAAGTCCCCAAGTAAGAGAAAGATGTTATCCCCAATTTCTAGGGATAACTAAGGAGATGATGTCTTGAGGCCCTCAAGTTGCATACATGGAGTACCGAGAGACATATGGTTGACAACATCCACTTTCACAGACAGAGGCCCGCCTCACCACCATAGATCTCATATTCATCATGATGGCATCTGCCACACCATATTGGTTTTGGAAGACATTGGGTCTTTCTCCATGAGGTACAAGCCAGGTATTATGGTGAGTGTCATTTCAATATTTGAGGCATTTGAGTGTGTTGCATTTAAAGCTTCTTTTGATTATGTAACTTCTTCTTGAAAGTTATTCTCTTTGCCTTGTTTCACCTTGGTGGTTGACATTGCACCCCAGTAAGTGGTCACCATTAGGGATGGGTTTGCTACTAGGAGGTTCCCTTGACGATCCATCATGCCATTCTCTATCATACTTTCCACTTTACATACTTCATCCCCTCACCTCTTTATCTTTTGGTATTTTCGGGTGTATTGACCCAATAAGGGATTGTCCCTCATTTCATGGGAAGAAGGGGTTGAAGGCCCAGAGGGAATGTAGCTGGAAAAAGATAAAATCCAAATCATAACCTTCCAGATTCTCTCCCAAAGAGGTATTGAGAACAATTAAATGTTTCTCCTAAAAAATTAAAAGACCTGCAAAATCAAACACATATATATAACTATCCCACGTGTTGAGGGATCTACACAAGTGCATTACAAGCTAGATTGTATTTCCATGGCACTCTTTGTACCTCTCCCTTCAAGTGACAATGTGGTACTTCCCCCCAAGCTATATGTTACCCCATAGGGAGTACATAGTTGTTATGGACCTTAATTACTTAATGAAATTAAATGGGCTTGGAAAAATGATGCATTGAAAATGAAGGTGCAACAAACCCTCTACAAAGGCACCCATAAATGAGACACTACGATCTATTGTAGGTCATGAACCCAATTCCTAAAATTCTTTCCCTCATCCCCTTCATCTTCTCCACATGATGTATAGGGGGTCCACCTGGGAAACACTCATTGACTTAGGGAATGATTCACCCAATAGATCACTTTGTCAACCCTCCCATACCTAAACTTGGCAAGTTCCATAGGGTCTTTGAGCACTTGTTTAATTTGATGTGGTGGTTTTTGATGCAAATGCTAAGGTGGCTCTATTATTGATTTTATTTACTTATAATGATGCATTTGACTTGATATCATTTGTTGTTGTATTCATTGTCTTTGCAGGACCTTGCTTGGTGGACAATTTTGGAAGAACAAGCCTAGCTTGGGCTTCCTTGGGGCATGAGACCCATAGGGTGGATACCATTTCCCACACACCAGATGATGTTGGTATCCTTTGGAGACTTGAAATACACCATGGAATATCTCACCTAGCCCCTACAAGCCCAATGTGTTTCCTTTGGAGGTCAAAACATCACTTTAGAGGAATTGATGTCACCCTAAGGTTAAGGTTTCCGTGGTAGTGGTGTTGACTTGATTGATACTTGGGATTTTGATGGGGAGAAGAATTGGATTGATGGAGAATACCCTATTGCATGAGAGGGAGGCCTTTGGACACCCAATGTTTCACCTCCAAGCTCAAACGACTTGCTAGAAGTGTCAAAACGTTATCCTAGAGAGAGTTGACGTCATCTTTAGGGTTTCTTATGTGCACTTTTTAAGTTAAATTTGAATTTAATATTGTAAAGGGGAAAAATAAAGGGAAATGTCTCCCTTATTTTGTGGTTTACCCTAAATTAAGTGGACAAGTTTTAGGAGTTTTTTATGAATAAGAATCATTTCATTTCATTTTATATCTTAGCTCTCCCATTGTGTGAAGACTACTTTGCTGAAATTTGTACCCCTCTTTGGAAAATGCATTCTCTCTCTCTCTCTCTCTCTCTCTCTCTCTCTCTCTCTCTCTCTCTTGTGATATGGTTTATCTCTTGTCTTATGTAAGGAAGTGGCATGCTATCTCTTGTAGGTTCTCTCTCTTTCTTTGGTGTTGAAAATGCTTGGTAACTAGGGTTTGCCTTGGCCGTTTTTTGGAATTGGTAAGAAAATATGCACTTTGTTAGGTTTCTTTCTTGTTCCATGGTTGTTATTGGCTAAATCCTTGGAGGAGTATAAGGGCATACACCCTCCACCAAGTTTTATCATTGTTGTTTGTTGAAAGGACTATTGCAAAGGTTGTTTTGCAAAGGTTGTTAGGAGGAGTAAAAGGGTTTACACCCTCCAAGAATTTACCTTGTTAGGTTGCTATATCAAGGGAGTAAAAGGGATTACACCCCTTGATTTTTAGTTAGCCTAACCTAATACAAGAAGACTCCATAACCCATTTGGCAAAGCACTAATCATTTATTGCATTGGAGAAATAAATTACTTGCATTGGTAAACGTGATTTAGAGAGATATTGATCTTGTTCAAGTTGGAATGTTTTCTTGATGCTTTAAGGTTGCTAAATCCTCTAGGGCATATTGATTGGCATAGTATACGTTGAGATATAAATAAATAAAAGCTACAACCATTAGGGCTGCAACAAACTACTCTATATCTTTGATCTTAACTTGCACTTCAACCGTGGAAATTTGCTAGTAAGCCATTATTATCATTCTACTGCTAATTAGTGAACTTTTTGTCGGATCACATGCTTATTTTCATGGTTGAAACTTTCTGCTGTAGAAAATATTTGATACATATTTTTGGCTGTTACAAAAACACTTTGAAAACATCATACAACAAGCCTCTAATGCCACTAAAGTTTGTGATAAAATATTGGGAATTAATCTACATGCTTTGTGCTTCATCTCTCAATAAATATTTTATTCTTTGAGTGGTTAAATATGTAGTAATTATCTTTATTCCTTTCTTAGATATACTCATTTTTACTATTGTAGTTTGAGAAAACAATCTTAACTTTCTTGTCCACCTGATCTTTGAGCTTGTATACTTGTCTCTTCTTGAGTCTTGGGAAGGTACAATTATCTTTTGCAGGTACTCAAGCACTTGAAAACCATTAACCATCTTCAAGATTTGTTTCCAAGCCACTTTCCATTTAGCAAGTTGACCTATAGGGGTATCACTTCCATAACATCACTTTCCATCTCACTTCCCCCTAGGGTCACCCTGGATTCCCCCCCATGTGCTGGATTTCTCCTTCATTAAAGAGAGGGGAGGGTTTATATAAGGTGAAAGTGGGTAGAATATCCCATATTTATCACTATCTTGTGGATTGGGTCGGTATTTTCCCAACCTATAGTTTGTGCGATAACAAGTTCGTTTGACCAAGCTTAAATATTGTGATATAATTGAAGACTATATCATTGCTTTTGAGCAATTGGATTTTCGCGCCGAAGGCATGTCGAACACGTTCTTCCTTGAATGATTTATTAGTGGCCTCAAGGAGTAAATCCAATATCACATCTTAATGGCTCGTCCTAAGACTTGTATTGAAGCCACTCATAGAGCCAAGGACGCATAATAGGTGGTCACCACTCAAATGAAAAATCCATCATTTATTCCTCGTTCTTGCCCCATCAATCCAGCTCCTCCTTCCCCTCCTCTTGAGGTCCATAAATTAACTATGGAAGACATGGTTGAACGTCGATTTAAGGGTCTTTTCTACAATTGTGATGAAAAATATTTTACTGGGTACACATGTAAGGAGAAAAAAAAATTATTGTCATTTCTAAGAACATTTTGGAAGATGATGGTGATGTTGCCCCTCCTAAATTATTTTCCTAGGTAGAGTATCCCATTCCTCCATCTGATCAACCTAAGGTATAAACCCTCATCTCTCTACATGATCTCACTGGTATTCATCCCCCCAGACTCTCAAATTAATTGGCTATATCAATCATTGCAATGTTATTATCCTCATTGACAATGACAACACCCATAACTTCATTCATTGACGCATTTCTCATGAGACCCATTGTTCTATCCATGTTTTCAATAACTTTCAAATCATGATTTCTAATGGAGGATCCATGAAATGTGGGGATCGTTGTGAAAACGTGCGCCTGCAAATTGGTGATTATTCTTTGAAATCCCACATATTTTCCATTGAAATGGGGGATGGTGACATTGTCTTAGGTGTTAAATGGTTACACACTCTAGGTCCCATCACCATGGATTTCAATGAATTATACACTAGCTTCCAATAGGATGGGAATCACTACAATTTCTAAGGCCTCACGTTAGGTTCCCCTGAGATTGTTAGTCCACACCGAATGGAAAAAATCCTTAAAAAAGGTAATTCTAGAATTATTTCCGAGTTCCATTCCATTGAAGCCATTGAGACTCCATTCCCAACCATTCATCCTAACATGCAGTTTATCTTCTCCAAAAACCACTCAGTTTTTGAAATTCCCCAAGGACTCAAAGGATTATATGAATAATTGGATAGGGTTAACATTGTAGAAATAGTAAAGACCACTTCATTATTTCTCGGATTTGTAGGAGAAGAGGAAAATGAATCTCTAGTGGAATAATTGTCTAATATTGAACTAAAGGATGTATTGTCTTCTCTTTAGTGTATATTTTAACCTTGTATAATTAATTACTAAAAATATATTCTTAATAAAATTGGAAAATATAAAATGGCACACACACACACATTACACATAGATTTTACCTTGGAAACCCAAACTAGGAAATCTAGCAACCTGTTTAGAGTCGCACCTCTAATTCTTTATTCAACATGCATCTCCATTGTTTACAATACAATATATATAAGACCCTACAGCATCCAAAACCCCTAATTGATTGAACCATATTATTCAACAACCCTAATAACTTAACTGTAATTATAAAACCATCGACGAAAACCATGTGTCGAAAAACCACTAAAAACAAACGTAAAAGCTGCAAAAAACAAAAACGAGGGCTCCACCTACTTGTGACCCCCCTGTGCACTTGACGCAATGCAGACACTAGGTCTAGTCATGAAAATAACGTAACACATACCCAACATTCTCCCATTTGTTTTTTTCTTTACATACAGGGGGTCACATGATTACATAGTAAACAATCCAGGATAGCAATGCCCATTATTTATCTACACCAAGAGAACTTCTTAGTGCTCATAGAATTTGTAAATGAATCTGCAACATCTTCAAAGTTTCCACCTCCATCAACAACACCTTTTTTTCTTCAACCATGTCTCTCACAAAATGATATTGAACATCAATATGCTTTGTCTTTGAATGATATGCTTGGTTCTTTTCCAGAAATATTGCACTCTGACTGTCACAATCTATGCTTACAGCTTGTTGTACCAACCCAATACCTGAACACAAACTCTGTAACCATACTACTTCCTTTCTTTTATGAGTGGTTTCCATTTATTCAACTTCTGTAGTTGAGAGTGCCACTACAACTTGTATTTTTCTCATCCAACCAATTACTCTTCCAAATAGATTAAACACATACCCACTTGTAGATCTTCTATGATTCATATCTCTAGGCCAGTCTGCATCAACAGAGTCATGTGTGTCCAACACTCTGTCCAATTTTTTTCTTCCTTGGTAGAATAATCCATAAGTAGTAGTGCCACCCAAATACCTGAAAACCATCTTTATTGTTATCCAATGCTCCTTCTCTAGTTTTGACATATATCTACTCAAAACTTGCACTGCATGTGCAATGTTTGGTCTAGTACATACCATTTCATACATCAAACTTCCAACCACACTAGCATATGGAATACGATACATGTCCTCTTCCTCTTCATGTGTCCTGGGACACTGATTTGCATATAACTTTACACCTACATGAATAAAAACCATGATCGGTTTGCATTCCTACATATTAAACCTCTATAATATTGTCTTCACATATTTCCTCTAATTTAACCAAAGTTTCTTGTTTTCCCAATATCTTTTAATTTCCTTTTCCAAAATGAAATTTGCAGCACCAAGATCCTTCATGTCAAATTTAGAGGACAACTGAGTTTTCACATCCTGGATAATCTCCTTGTTGTTTCCTATCAACAACATATCATCCACATACAATACCAAATAAATAAGACGATCACTGATTAATTTTAAATACACACAATTATCAACTTTACTCCTTGTGAAGCTAAGTCCCAATATACAAGTATCAAATTTTTTATACCACATCCTTGGTGATTATTTTAACCCGTACAAGGAATTTTTCAACCTACATACCAACTCTTTCTTTCCCTTCATTGCAAAGCCTTATGGTTGCTTCATGTACATTTCTTCTTCCATATCCCCTTGTAGGAATGTTGTCTTCACATCCATCTGTTCTACTTCAAATCAAAAGAAACAACAACAGATAAAATAAATTTAATAGAAGTTAACTTGGAAACATGAGAAAAATTTTCACCAAATTCAATTCCCTCTTCCTGGGAATAACCTTTTGTTATTAACCAACCTTTGCATTTCTCCACTTTTCCTTCTGCATTCAACTTCTTCTTAAGCACCTATTTGTTGCTAATAATATTTCTTCCAATTGGCAACTCCACTAGATCCCAAGCCTCATTCTTGTCCAATGTTTCCATTTCTTCCACCATGGCCTTTTTCCATAGTTTTCCATCCTATGAATCCACTTCCTCCCTAATAGTTCTAGGATCATTATCAGTGACAAACAAAGAAAACATTGAATGGAAATCAGGTGGAGTATACCTTTCCAGTTTCCTTCTTTCCTGAACCGATCTCCTCAATTTTGGAGTATGAGGCTCTTCTTCTTCTAATTCATGGTCTTATGTAGAGTCTGATTAATTATCCTTCACCTTCAAACTCTATTTTCTCTGGTTATTCCTCCCTTGGTAAGATTTATTGTTTGACGACATCTTTGATTTCTATAAATACCACATCTTGGCTATACATTATCTTCTTAGTTTCTAGGTTCCAAATATTATAACCTTTCAGACCATCTTT
This sequence comes from Picea glauca, assembly GCA_000966675.3. Taxonomy (NCBI): domain Eukaryota; kingdom Viridiplantae; phylum Streptophyta; class Pinopsida; order Pinales; family Pinaceae; genus Picea; species Picea glauca. The sequence goes on from JZKD02S1628931.1 coordinate 344,356, forward strand.
ATACCTAATAAAGATACACTTTTCATCCTTTTATCCAACGTACTCATGTTTTCCTTTGGAACGTGAACATAGGCATCACAACTGCATACCCTAAGATGTGTAAGAGAGGGTATCTTACCATTCTATACCTCATGTGGAATCTTGTAATCCATCATTGATGAGGGTGATCGATTGACCAAGTAACATGCAATACCCAGTGCCTCTACCCAGAATTTCTTTCCTAATCTAGCACCACTGAACATGCTCCTTGCTTTTTCCATCAATGTCATGTTCATCCCTTTTACAATTCCATCCTGTCAAGGTGTGTATGGAGTAGTCTTCTGCCTTTCTATACCCCACTGCTTACATAATTATTCGAGTTCATTTCCATATAATTCTCCACCATTACTCATCCTCGACACCTTAATTATCTCCTCTGTCTGATTCTCCATAAGATCCTTTAACTCTTTGAATTTGTCAAAGACTTCATATTTCTTCTTGAGGAAATATATCAATGTATTCCTCGAGAAGTCATATATAAATGAGACATAGTACACATATTTTCCCAGTGATGGAATGGACACATGTCCAAACACATCATTGTGCACCAGCTATAATATTCTCTCTTCTCTCATTGCACCAGAGGAGAATCTTACCTAATTTTGCTTCCCATACAAGAAATGTTAACATAAATCAAAATCCAGAGAGAATTTAGACATACCTTCAACCATACCTTTACCGTGTAGTACTTGAAGGCTCTTCTCTCCTATATGTCCCAGTCTTTGATGCCATAGCATAGTATTTTCCTTAGAGATTATAAGATTTTTTTCTTCTTCAGCTCCAATATTAAGAACAATGAAACTATTGCACCCATCACTAATATTTCTTCCTAGTATCTTATATAGGGTTCCAATCCAAACTCCCTTTAGAAACACCATTTCCCCTCAAACCATCCTACATGTTTCCTTCTTAAACACTGTTTTTACCCCTACATCATCCATTTTTCTTACAAAAATCAAATTTATTGCCAACCATGGGATGTGCAGAACACCAGAGAGTGTTCTAATCCTTCCATCCATGAGATTCAACTTGACTTTTCCTCATCCTATGATTTTGTTTGTCGATTCATCACCTAGAAAAACTTCACCTCCATCATACTTTTCATACTCACAAAACCATTCCCTATGAAGAGTCATATGAAAGTATGCACCTGAGTCGACCAACCATGCCTCATGATTTGCATATGTGCTTGAAGAAGCCAATTACATATCTTCTCCTTCATCTGCATGAGGTTTTTACTTTTGTAGAAGGGACATAATTAAATCCCTTCCCTCTCTCAACACTTTTGGATCTACATTTTTTCTTATAGTGCCTTTGTTTTCCACATCTCCAGTGTACCTTTAAAAATTTTCTAGGAGATTTATATCTTCCCCTAGATTTAGATCTCCTACTTGAGGACTTAGATCTATTTCTTTCTTGGAAGCATCCTCTTGCAAATAAGGCACATCTGCTCTTTCCTTCCATGTTTTTCTGCCTCGTCTCCCCCGACAACAAGGATGAGACCACATCATCAATGCTTAAAGTAGTTGCATTACTTCATATGGTTACAACCAGATTATCCCATGAGTCTAGTAAAGAGAACAATAAATTGATACGCTTGTCTTCATCAAAAATATTAATATCAATAGACAATAACTGACTTACCATAGTATTGAAGGTGTTTAGATGCTCTATCACTAAGTCTCCATCTTTCATCCTCAAGTTGTTCAAATTTTTCCATAGGAATAGTTTTTTTACCCGGGATTTAGACTAATACAAAGCCCCCAACTTATCCCATATTTCCTTGGTTGTATCTTGCCCTAACACATTCAATAATACTAAATCTAAGAGACACACTTGGATTCTTCTCTTCGCCTTCCAATCCAACTTTTCCCAATCTTCTATTGAAATTCATGTAGGTGAAGTACCTAGATCCAAAATGGTCCATTCATCTTTGTCCACCAACATATATTTCATCTTGAGCTTCCACAACTCAAAACATTTCCCCTTAAATTTATTGATCTCTATTTTTTAACTCCTCACCATTTCTTTTCAGCAAGAATCGATAATGCGGAGCTCCCAATGTAATAATTTTTATCACAGACCTGACCCAAACCCCTAATCACAAAAGCATCCCCCTGAATCTAATAACTGCTTTGATACCAAATGCAAATTTTAACCTTGTACAATTAATTACTGCAAATAAATTCTTAATCAAAATAGAAAAGATACAATGGCACACACACACACAGAGACACATTACATAGAGATTTTACCTTGGAAACCCAACCAGGGGAAACCAAAAACCTATTTAGAGTTGCACCTATGATTCTTTATTCATCACACATATTCATTGTTTATATATATATATATATATATATATATATTCTCACATTGCATACAAAACCCCTAATCTATTTCCCCAGATTAGTTAACAACCCTAATTCCTTAATCGGAATTAGAAAACCCTTGGTGAAAACCATGTGCCAAAAAACCACTAAAAACGGATGCAAAAACTGCCAAAACAATTTTGTGGGGCTTTGCTCCCCTACAACTACCTGGACAAGGGGGGGACTAGCACTCTCCTCTGTGCACCCGATGCAATGCAAACACTAGGTCTAGTCATGCAAAGAATATAACACATACCCAACATTTATAATTATAAGAGTAAATGGATTGATGGCTACACTATGGATTTCTTTATTATCTTTTATGATATGTTGGAGGAGGAATTATCAAGTGTGGTAGAAGATTCAAGAAGGAATATAAAGGTATCGAGTGCCTGGAATTCTACTTTTATATCCTTAATTCCAAATAACAATCAACCAACTTCCTTTGACGATTTCAAGGTCATTTCTCTTTGCAATTACAATTATAATATAATTGCAAAAATGATTGCTATTAGAGTGAAGAATATAATCTTAGAGACCGTTTCAAAAGAGCAATTTAGTTTCCTGCATAGGAGATAGATCCATGAAACCGTAGGAGTGGCTCAGGAAGGAATACATTCTATTAAAACTCAAAGACTGAAGGCTATGGTGATTAAGTTGGATATCTCTAAGGCTTATGATAGACCTAATTAGATTTACTTGATACATATTCTAATACATATTGGTTTCTATGTGTCAATGGTGAATTGGATCATGGACTGCTTAACCTTTCTTTCCTTTCCAATTTTAATTAATGGTTTATGTTTGTCGTTTCTTTAGGCTTACCAAAGGACTAATGAAAGTGTAAGAATGTGTTTAATGTGTGTTTAGTTGCCACATTTACTATTGTACTACCTATAATTATGATAATACATTTTTTATACACAATGAGGCATTATTAGACTATTGGGCACATTATTCTTCATTAACTCTATAATTTATAAAGTTAGTTTATCCCACATTCATCATGGGATATGATATCCTATCCCTCTAACCTAAAAAACAAAGGTGAATGAGGCTCAATTGTAATGTGCTTATGTGTTGCTTGAATCTTGTATGAATCCCATATGAACTCCATACTTGAGTGTTCTCTAGCTAATGTAATTGGGAGAGTTTTGAAGAATAAAAGACCTACTTCCATAGATGTTTCCCCACCTTGGGGTTTTACCATGTAAATTTATTTCCTCCTCTCTTTTGTTTTTTAGATGTATTTTATTGGTTTAATGTTTTCCATAGGAGTTTATATAGGATATATATGTGGTTATATGTTTATGCATATTTTTATGGTCTTTCATGGTATTAGATATTATTTCCTAGATCTGACTCCTTGGATCAAATTCATTGCATTGGAATTTTTTTGGCATTCAATCTAAGTAGATTTATTGTATTCATTAGATATGTTAGTTTAGCATCTCGGTTCTATTTTTAAGCCCTACTTTTCATAGATCTGCAAATTGGATCTGGACCACATGCTTGATTTCCTCAATTTATAAGCATTTTCCACCACATATGGCACTGCCATTTGATATGGAGAATGAAAATTAGTCAAGATTGACTATTCAGTTGTCAAATGCAACCTTCATTTGCTCTAGATCTAATTAAAAGCCTATCAAGGCATAGAGTAATTTGTTTTACAAATATATATCCTAAATTTTTTGGACGTAATTTTATTTTTGGTTGAATTTATATAGTATGCAAAATGACTTATCATGATGACAAACAATACAATGGTAAATGTGGCCACTAGACAAACATTAAAAAAATTATTACACTCCCCCTTAATGTTGAATAGAGGGATAAAACACATTAGGAGGAATTTGTCATTATGATTATGATCCAAGTGGATATTGGTGGCCACCCACTTGTTCCACTAATTCAGAATGCTTCCACATCTTGGAAAATTTTCTACGGTTTTTTGGGTCCCAAACATCTAGGCCATTTTGAGGCTTGAAATGACATTTTCTTAGCACGATAACATCTAGCATGTAGCTAAAGGGTAAATGTGATGCTAAACAGAATATATACTCCTTGGCTAGACCTCTCCAATGGGGTACCGAGCGTGCCAAACAGAGATCATGTGCAAAAGTTGTGCCCCTAGGAAGCTGATGTATTAACTAACCACTTCAGGGCCCACAAACCTTTTGGAGTTTCATATTTTGGGGTTATGGATTTGGATGTTTAGGGTTTTATCATTGATTCTTTATGTTAAAATTCATTTTCCGCCTCTTTGTAATAAACATCTTGTGAATGAGAGTAGTCATCACATCTCTCTCTTCAGAGATAAGCTACCACCATTCTAGCTAGCTTGTGTGCTTTAAATTTTGCAGTATTTTGTATTGTAGAAAATCATTAATAGAATCCAAGTTTAATTGTATTACTATGTTTCTTACAATAGCACTGTGTGTTCTCTTGTTATCAATTCCTTCATGTCCTTCTCAATATAATCCAAATCAGTGATAACAAAGCAATATGCTCTTTGTTGTTTCTCTATGCATGTCGTCGATGAGGTCAAGCTATCAAGAGTTGGGTCTCGAACTGGTTGAGCTTGGGGAAGAACACTCCCACAACCCAAGAATCCTCCCATAGAATAAGAAAAGAGAGACGATGGGGCAGGAGATCTTATCAAACTGTTGTCCTAGGAAGCCCTCACGAAACATAGGAACAAGATGATGGATAATTTATCCCAAATCCTTCGATGGCTGCCAACAATAACGCAGGAAAATTCAACCAATAGTCACTTTAGAGGTGTGATTCCCTTTAAGGTACAAGTTAACTTTGATATTCCTTTATTTGAAGGCCAGGTATATGTTGATGCTTTGGAAAAATGGTTTAGTCTGTTAGAGGGTTATTTCTCTATCCAAAATATTTCCAATAGTGAAAAAATCACCTTTGCACTCCTTAAAGCCCTTACCAATGTCAAATATTGGTGGGAGACTGACTGTGAGTAGGATGCCAAATATGAGTCTACAATTTTTGGCCCAGGACCCACTTGGGTGGCTTTTGTTGATGTCCTCAAGGAGCAATACTACCTTGTTGGAAACTATGATGACTAGTACACGAGATGGACAACTCTACGTTAAGAGAGAGACCAGACAATGTCAGGGTACAACAACATCTTCCATACCTTATGCACAAAGTTGGTTATTAAAGACTTTGAGAGACACCTAGTCCTGAAGTACAACAGTGGCCTACATAGGTACATCTGAAAATATATGGATTTTGTGGACATCTCTTCACTAGGAGCTTCTTATCGATATGCTATCAAGATCGAACAAAATTTCAAGAAAAATAATAAGCGGGATTTCAATTCTGCAAACCCATCGTAGAAAAAGCATGGTAAAAGTGGCCCTAACTCCCAAAGAAAAGGATAGAGCAAGGATGGCCAGCCCTAGAACAACCAGTCCAAGCCACAAGAAAATAAGGGTAATGAGAAGTCGAAGAAGGAAACTGATGAATGTTGCTCCAAATAGTCATTGTTGGATAGGCAACCGAAGTTGATCGAATTAGTTTTCTCTCAAATTTCATATCACTATGTATACAAAGAATTAAACTTAAGGGTAGAATCTTTGTCAAAAGAAGACATACAGATGCAACCTAATGTAGGACCATTAATGAAGCAAATAAATAGAACTACTGAGTTAATAAAGGCAATAACAATTCATGTCTCTTAATCCTTTTTTTTTAAATTTCAAAGAAAAGGAGTTGTTTCCAACATTTGTCTAGATGTCTCTCTTTATATTTTATTATTGTCAAAGTTTATCTTTTAAGCACTTTGTATTAAGTTTTTTCTCATTTTTAAAGACTTTGATGAAGGGATTCAAGCGAAATCCTATGCTTTATTTCTTGTTTAGTTGATAAATTAAATATCTCAATATTTTTGTGAAGAGTCATAATAGATGGATGCATATATGATTTGGTTTCTTAAGGGTACTTGAAAGCTTAAGGTATCTTCTTTGGTTGATGCTAAAGTATTGAAGAATGGCTTTAGATTTTAATAGTTGTTGTGTGAATGTTATACTTAAGTATGAATGCTATACTTAACATTGTAGAATGTTCACTTTTTAAATTAATATGAAGTAATGAAATTATACTTATGTATGAATGTTATACTTAACATCGTAGAATGTTCACTTTTTAAATTAATACGAAGTAATAGATTTCATTATTTATTTTTTATTTTTTTCATAAAAGAAAAACATCTCTACATCATTATACTGAATGCATATACATGTTTGACATATATATTAGATTAAAAAAAAAAAAAAAACATGATTTATATGTAATATAGTAGAGTAATGAATTAGCCTTTTCTTACTTTTTTTCTCCTTCTTTATTCCAATGATTGAATTCTCGGTAGTTCACTTCACTACTGTTTGTTTCTTAATGTTATGGGTTTTTCCTTCTTGGTTTGTTCATCGATTATGCATCATTTTGATGTTGAAATTTTGTAAGTTATAATGAGTTTCAGTTCCCTTTCATATATGACAAAACAAGGTAATGAATAACGAGAAGTGGTTATATCATTTGTGGGATGGTTGTCAGTGAGTTCGAAGTTTAAGACACATGGGGAATTCAACATAAGAATTCTAATATTGTTACAATGCTACCCATAGAATATGTTAATGACATGTAGCATTAATTCATTGGTGGCTTCTACATTCTCATTTATGT
>JZKD02S1628931.1:366536-385329 GCA_000966675.3 Picea glauca
TATATATATATATATATATATATATATATTAAAGTTAAATTTTTACCACTAGCATAATTTAGACCTAGACATTAAATTTTCATGTTGGGCGACATTTTATTAGGGAAATTGTTTTAAAAATTCTTATCACGTCATTCGTCCTAAGGTCATCTAGGTTCATTCATTTATCATTAACAATGTGACGTGCCCTTCAGGATGCACTAGGTGTCCAAGGGTGCCACTCGCCTCATATGTTCCCTTGTGCGACGTGCCCTTCAGGACGCACCACGTGCTCCAAGGGTGCCACTCGCCTCTTTTGTTCCCTTGCGCAATGTGTCCTTCAGGACGCACCACGTGCTCCAAGGGTGCCATTCACCTCTTGACTGACTTGGTAGACATAAAAAACCCCTGGAGTCAATACTGCGCCAGGTGAACTTGTGGGAGACTAAGGGCCTCTAAGCTATAAGGCCCCGGGCTTATTGTGCACCCCTTAGAATCATCGTGAGTGACTGTCGCAGTCTGCCCTCATGGCATCATGGGTCCTCTCGAACTAGGTAAATGTTAACCTACAGTTTGAGCCATGGCGGGAATGCTAGTAGGTTGTGGCAGGGTTGTTGTCCACACCTCTCCCTCAACATCTCTGGTAGTCGTGCGTGACCCCTCTACTCCACATGTGAGTCTGGTCGGCAAGCTATCGTCAGCCTGCATCATCAATGAATCATGTCAGAAATATATCCATATCATATCATCTAATCAAATGCACTAATATCACAAATAAAACAATCAAACCCCAATGGTTCACTCCCTGACTTGTTCCAGAGTCCAAGGGTTTCCATCGATGCCTCTACATCCTCAAGGTCCAAAATCCTGCACACTCAGGAAAATCTAGTTAATAGCACCTGTCTATGTCAATGCAGCATAATAACATGTCATCAATTCACGACGCCTCATAATCGTGATCAAATGTTTAATAGTATAATAATCTGGATCACTTGCGAGCAAGTGTCCTGAAATAATAAGTTCGTTCAGGGCGAGCAAGAGCGGGATGTTACACATAGTATGCACAAATCACTTTACAATCCTTCGATCACACAAATCAAACACTAGCACTTAGCACTACTTACCACGTCTTCTCTTATCATCGCCTAGTCTTCTATATATACATTACAAAAGTGGGCCTAAGCATGGGTAAACCCATGGGCCGATATTCCCATACCCGTTACATAATCCCAAAACCCAAAAATCCCTAAAAAGAGGTCGAGATGATGGGACATCCTATCAAAGTCCCAAAATAGGTCAAACATGACCAAAAATCCACAAAACTTGGTCAAGGGCCAACAGGCCCCCAACACTCACCTATGACTCGTCTCGAGTCACTCTGGTCTGACTAGTTCTACTTCAAAAGCCTCAAGCTTGGTTCGAGTTGCTTGGACTTGTTGTTGTGCCATGACCTCCTATTCAATGAACTCTTGGATGGCTGCATCATAGATAGGTCCCTCTAGGCGTTGTTCAGCTGCATTGACAACCTGCTCCAATTCTTCTCCTCGGCCTTTGTCTTCTGTGAACAATTAGTAAGCCTTATCTTGTACAGTTTGGAGCCTCTGAGTTACTTACATAACTCTACTCTGGATAGTGTGGATATCTTGCTGGGCGGTGCATTTCTCTTGGGATCGCTTCATTCTTTCCACAGCAGACAGGGGCTTGAATTGTGCCTATATTGTCTCTGTTTGTTGCTTCACTTCCTGGAGCTATGACTCTAGTGCTTGCAATTCTGGGTTCTCGGTGAGTTGCTCATACATTTGGGCACTGCGATTACTTAGTTTCTTGCATGCCATGGTAAGGGCCTTTATCCTTTCAACTGCGCTCCGGGCGGTTGCTTCTCTTTGATCCCTTACGTCCTGTGGAGTCTCAGGCACTGTGCGAAGCTCTAAGTATTCTATGTGTTGTTGTAGCTGTTGGATAGCTTTTGCGAGCTGCTCTACTTGATGCGTGAATTGGTCCTCTGCCTTTAGTTCTAAGACTGTCACAGAGTGAAGAACTCTGTTGACCACTTCTTTCACTTCGAGTTGCTCCGCAAGCAACTGTTCCTTTCCTTGTTCCAGCTGCGCTTTTTCTTCGTCGAACTTCGCTTGGACGACAATCTTTTCCTGTTCTACAATGTTGCGTTGTTCTACAAATACGCCTTGCACTTGGTTCAAGGCCTAGGTGGCTTGTTCTGTTTCTTCTTGAGTGTCCTCTGGGCTGTCAAGATCAGATATCTCTATAGGGTTGGTGGGGATAAAGAGTTCAGTGGACCATTCCTTAGTAATCTCCTCAAGTTCTTCTTCTGTAAGTTTATAATATGACTGGAGCTGCTCTTTGTGTTCATCCGCTCGCATTGTAATGTAGATGAAGTGGCGATCTGCGTTGAACTTCATCAAAGTTTGAAATCTCTATAAGGTGTTCGGAGTCATGTGAGGCTCAGCTTCGATGACTCTCTTTAGCTGGAGGTAATATGTATGAAACACAGCATTCGACTGCCACTATTTGTTCATATTGTTTGAATACCAAAGGGTAGCAAACATCGCAGCAAGCGGTTCGAATGGCTCTATATCTAGGAAGGTCGCACCTTCTGGCATCTCCCAGGCAGCAAAGGCAATGAGGATCAGGAGCTAGCTAAAGTGAAATTCATAACCCTGATCCGGTGCTTCTCTGCAGTCTAGTTCCAACTAATTAACTAGGTACTTCACCCAGTTCATATGTAGGCCTTCCGTGCACTTCCCAGTGAGGTCAACGACAAAGTCGATGACTTGTGTACGTTGGTTTTTCCTTACTAATTTTTCATCTATTAGTCGGCATGCTAGATGCACTGCGCCACTTTATATGAAAGCTACCTTGTAGCCTCTTGTTCCCTTCTCAACATCATTGTATGTGGTGAGAAGCGAGACATGTGGTGAGAAGCGGAGGAAAGGTCAGGCCAGCGAGGCAGGGAGCCATGCGCTGGGCTCATGCCAAATCCCGCCGCCTCGACCTTGCATTTATGAGATTTTACGTCGCTGCAGCACCATTAACGCTGGTGTGCCCCACTCCCATTACCGCCTATACCATGGCTCTTCCGCCTGCAAGTGACTTTCATCCTCGCGCGTGACCCGATCCCCTCATCCCTCTGCTGCCTAGGCCTAGTTTACTCTGGTTTTTCATGGTGCTCGCAGCCTTCGGCCTTCTCCAGGATCTCCACGTTCGCCTGGGGCATTCAGTTTAATTCTGCTTTCAATCTGAGCTCATTATGCCACGTCAAAGAGGTAGGCCACAAAGAGGATCTCCATGGCATCCTCCTCAGCCCCGTGACTCTGCTTCTCCCTCTGGTTCACCCTCCACGTTCTCCTCGCTGCCTCTGCAGCCCGAGTTGGAACCTCTCGCCTCCTCCACCCCACCTGCCTCCCGGTTCGAATGCCTAGTCATCACTGCTAGCTCGTCGAGATCTCTTTCACGATTTCCTGTTGCTCCACCGAATTCCCGAACCAGCGGACCTTCTCTTGCATCGACAGTTTTCTCCTCCCAGCCACCCTTGGGGGCGCCACCCTTTCTTCAAAATGCCCGAAACAGTGCGTACTCTTCTACTGACTTCATCCCTGACTCGCAGCTAAAAGATAGTCTAGCCATTCTCTATGGACTGGTCTTTGAGCTCCGGCAAGGATTGGAGGACCTCCAATTCCGACTGCAGCTTATGGATGGGAAGACTTCGACCCTCCTTCAGATCCTATCCACCTTCCAGGATGCTTTCAACTCTACTCCAGAAGGCGCTGCATTAGCAAAGGTGCCCCATGCAAAGGGCGACGACAGGAATGAACAGATGCAACGTTCAGCCGGGGTCGTTGTGGCGCAGGTCACGTACGGGGACAAGGAGGCTGCGACAGCTACAGGCCTTCATGCGCACAGTCCGCCTAGAGACACCTTGCCAGCTGCCAACCTAGACGAGAGCAACGTGGACACTGATATGCATTTGGATGGCAAAGGGACACCCATCGAAGAGGAACCTTGGGATGCGGCCTTTCAAGCCACCTGGCCAGGTTATTCACCAAGTGTCTGACCCCACAGGGATTTTGTTCTCTCTACTAGTTTTTTTTCATAGCTGTAGTATAGTCAGCTTGGTTCTATTTTTTAAGACTGTCAGACTGTAAACTACTAGACTTACCCGACTGACTGAACTGGTTTCCCCTCTATTGAGACAGTTCGGTAACTACAACACAGTTATTTTCAAGTTTTTGTACCTTTAATCTAGTTTTTTGAAGGCCCTTTATATTTAAAATCTCTTACTTACCAAAAAAAAATCACAACACCTTTATATTGTAATAATCAATTTTACTTTAATGGATACATATAAAATGTAATAAGATAACGTCACCTTTATGTTGTAATAATCAATTTTACTTTAATGAATACATATAAAATAAAAGAAACTAATCAGAATCACTCCACTTTCTCAACAAACTAAGAAAAGACTTTAATGTAATATATTTCAAAATCACATCACCTTTAAATTATAATAATCAACCTTAATTGTTAAGGTGACACCAAAAAAACCAGGAAAACTATAATTGAAATAATTATTAAAGAAAATTAATTCAGCAGTAAGTCCGCTGCCATGCGTAGGACCGGTACAAACGTCATTCAAAACACATCTGATGCGCAATGTGGATCCAAACAGGACCATCCAGGCTGTCGAGCAGTCCAGGTGGGGTCGTAAACTTTTCCGAAGGTAGGGTGACCGTGATAGTTCAGTCGGTGTATGACAGTTGTCACGCGTTGCCAAGACAATGTGGGTCTCAAACGTGGCTGTCCATGCTGTCGTGCAGTCCAAGTGGGGCTTCTAACTTTCCCGGGGCGGGGCGGCCGTGATAGCTCAGTCGCTGCATGACAACTGTAAGTTCCATGATTGATTTCTGCTCATTTCCTTCATCCAATTCACCACGTTACCCGTACAAACAGGTTACTGTAAATCCCATTATGCTTTTCTTATTCCTACAACTTTTTGTCTACACCACAAAGCCACCAGAGTCGAAGCATAAGATGCCAACACAAAAGCAACACGCAAAGCATTAGATGCCAACACRARAGCAACACGMAACCGCGGTTTCTCCTATATTAATTGGACTGATTTCTCCTCACTTCCTACATCCAATTCAACAGCATGCATACAAGTTAGTTGCAAATTTCTTCTGCTTCATCTGCTTTAGCTCAACCCGCTTACATACAAATTTGCATCATTTTTTTTCTGCATATTCGTTCTGTTTCTGTTTTTGCTCTGCTGTGCTTTGGTTTCAAGTTGCAAAAGCCATGGAGGCCGTTTTGACTGGAGCAGCGGCCAACACCATCAGCGGCGTTCTTGGCGTTGCTATCGCTCCGCTCACCCAACTCATAAATGATGTTATTCATTTGGATCGAAATACTCAGCTTCTGGAAGCTCAGTTAAATCGTATGAAGAACCTCTTGCTTGATATCACCAATCGATTTCAACACGATCAAAGAAGTACGCCGAACACCGTCAAAGATTGGCTGCAAAGGCTCCACCATTCTCTTCAAGATGCCAGACGCGTCATGGATCGTGCCCAACAGCAGAAACAGTGTCTAGATTGTTTCCTCTGCAGACCAAGACTCTCCACACAAGTTAGAGAATGGAATATAAATTTCGATCGACTCTATATCGATCTTGAAAGGGATTTTTCAATAATTGGCAATGCTGAACGGACTGTTTCCTCGGCACCGCTGCTATCAGAGGCGTTGCTTCAACCAATACCACAGTCGGGCTTTGTGGGATTGGGGATTAAATCTGGCGAGATGCAGTTGCAGACATGGCTCGACAGCGAAGATCATCAATTTCGCACAATTGGTGTTTACGGCATGGGCGGTATCGGCAAAACATCGTTGCTCAGAACAGTCCACAACTCCTACAAGAAAGGTAAATTGTTCGAAGCCGTAATTTGGACAACTGTTTTACAAAATTATAACATTGCAGACCTGCAGAGTAACATTGCCGAGGAAATCAATTTAAAGCTAGGGAGCACTACTTCTAATGCTGAGAGCAGTTCTGCTGTTGATATGAGAAAGATGAAACACTCTGCATGTCTGAGGGAAAAGAAATTTCTCCTCATATTAGATGACATGTGGAGGGAAATTCATCTGGAAGAAGAATTGGGCATCCCAATGGGCAATGATAAAGGTAGCAGAGTGGTAATCTCTACGCGCAGCTTTGATGTTATTAGAAGAATGGGGGCAGATGACTTCTTCATACAAGTACAACCGCTATCCAGGGATGAAGGGTGGCAATTGTTTTGCAGAGGAGCTTTCAAAGCCGGCATTGCTCCGACAGAAGATATAGAGGATGTGGCCACACAAATTGCTGGAGACTGTAATGGTTTACCGTTGGCCATAAATGTTGTAGCGGCAGCCATGAAGGGTAATACTAGTGTAAATGAATGGCATCTTGCTTTCAATCAGATGAAAAATATGGATCCCGGTTTTCTAGGATACAGCAGCATTGCTCAAGGTCTCTATCAGCCGCTAAAATTGAGTTACGATTGTTTACCTGATTCCGTCTTCAAGATTTGTTTTCTATATTGTGCTACATTTCCCGAAGATTGGAGAATCGGTGTGAACGCATTGGTTGAAAGGTGGATAGCCGAAGGACTGGTCAATAGCAGAGAGACCAGCTATTTAATGGACACAGGACTCAGGTATGTACAGTTATTAGTAGAACGCTGCTTGTTTCAGAAGGTTTATGTAAAATATGGGCCGGAGTATCTAGAGGTTCACGATGTTGTCCATGACCTGGCAATGTATATTGGCGAGAAGGAAGAGCAATGTTTGTTTAGGACACGTCAAAACCTCCAAAAGTTTCCCGCTGAAAAAGAGATTGGCCATTGCAAAAGAATAGCAATTGCCCATAATAATATTTCTGTTTTGCCAACAGAGTTCATATGCCCCAACCTCCTCACTTTGATCTTGGCCTATAATGAAAGTTTAAGAGAGGTTCCAAATGGCTTTTTGGTCAATCTCACCTCTCTCAGGGTTTTGGAGCTGTCTGGCACGAAAATAGAATCGTTGCCCATATCACTGTGGCATCTTAGACAGCTTGAGTATCTCGGATTGAATGACACCTTAATCAAGGATGTACCTGAAGACATATGCAATCTTTCTCAGCTTCAGTTTTTGCATCTTAATGGATGTAGACAGCTAGAATCGTTGCCTTATCAGATAGGAGAGCTCGAAAACCTTAAGACATTACACTTAAACCAGTGTTGTAGCTTAAGAGGGATTCCCCATGAGATCTCTCAACTTACATCATTGAACAGATTAAATTTGTGGACATCAGGGACAGGGGAAAAGAGTATAATGGACGCGGACGAAGTCAAGAGCGGTGTTTGCAGTTTGAAGGATCTCACAAATTGCCCAAATTTGTTGGAGCTTAGTGTACATGTAAAGGCAGGGAATGAAGAAGGTGGAATACGGTTAGGAATTCAAGTAGGTATAATGGGAACTTGGTTGGAGATGAGGGCCTTGACATTGGAATTTGATGTGCAAGACGATGATGTGGTGGAGGATCTCCCGCAAGACATGCAGAGCATGAAGAAGCTGCAGAGATTTTTACTTGCAAATTACCACTGCATTAATCTACCCAATTATATTTGCCAGTTTCCACAATTGCAGACTTTATATTTGTATAGATGTTTTCAACTACGGGAGCTTCCCGCCTTGGAGAGATTGCCAAATTTAATGTCATTGAAATTAGAATACTGCATTAAGTTGAAGGAGTTGGGGATAGGGACATGGGGAAGTGCCAGTGGATTTCCTATGTTAGAAAGCTTAGATCTTATAAACTTACCTATGTTAGAGAGTATGGCAAGTTCATCATCAAACGTTGAATGGAATGAACAAATTATGCCTAAACTTCAAGTCTTGTACATAACAGATTGTCAGTCATTGAAGGGATTGCCCATAGAGATAGAGAAGCTACCAAATTTAAGAGAGATAAAAGTCTAAAAAGATAGATGGTAAGAACTAATTTGAGAATGATGTTGAAATTTTCTTGAAAGAAAAATTGCATCATTTAATTGTATTTGTTAAATAGTATAAATATTTTTTTAAAAATTAAATAAAATTTTCACTATTTTTTTTAGTAATATTTTTAATGTTTATATTGTAAATTGTAAAATTTTATTAGTCTTTGTTATAGTAATGAGTTTGTTTTTTATGTGACATTAATTTGTTTTTTATCATAAATTTGTGTATGCAATGTAATGTTTAACATAGGAAAACAAAAATATATATTTGGATATAATAAAAATATTTGTATTTCTCATTTTTAATTGGTTGATAGAATTGAAGTGTTGTTGCTCCCTTCAAGTATTTCAATATGTAGAATTAATTACATAATCAATGAATTTCACCAATCACCACATCTAAATATAAAAAGTTGTACTATGTATTTATTATTATGCATTATTATATTTATATTATATTTATTATCTAATATATTATTTATTATTATATTTATATTGTATTTATTATCTAAGATATTATTTAGATTATATTTATTATGTAATATAATAAATATTATATAAAAATATATATTATTAAATTTGAAATGGTTATTTTTAAAAAGAAAAATTGAATATTTCCTCAGAAGTCATCCTCCTTGCTTCCTTGTCATCTGCAACTTAATCACCAGCTAATTTGTACATGGTTGAAACAGTAAACTTCTTAATAAGGAAAGGGCTGGCACTGGTGAAAATGACCTTGTGTTATTAATGAAATATGGAACCCCATAATAGAAGTTTTTGAACACCGTGAGTTTGAAATAGGAAATGGTGATTTGATTTGATGTCATCAGAT
This sequence comes from Picea glauca, assembly GCA_000966675.3. NCBI lineage: Eukaryota > Viridiplantae > Streptophyta > Pinopsida > Pinales > Pinaceae > Picea > Picea glauca. Next base: position 375,387 of record JZKD02S1628931.1, read on the forward strand.
AACTGGTACTTTGTCCTCTGGTTGCAATGATGATTAAGAGTGTGTCATGTCTTCAAACCCTTCTTTGTCTTCCCCATGAAATTTGCGACACAATCTATCATGATGTCCTACTAGAACATGATGAAAAGGTGTCACCACTCATTTGTGTCCATTAACTCTCCATGATGATCGTATGACGTGTGTCCGACATATCCTTTTTGGGTTTCTAGAGTCATTGGAGGAAAACCCGCATTAATACTTTCACCGGCTCGCTTGCTGCTGAGACTACACTTTAGTCGTTGAAACCTGAGGCTTTCACCAGCTAACTTCAACTTCAAAACAGATGTTAGCTGTTGAAAAGATTTTTCTTGATTTTTTGAAAAGACCTTTTGATGATCGATTTATTTCTAGGATAACATCTTAAATCCTATACTTTGACACTTCTAAATTCTAAAAAAATTTATAGGACCCTAATTTATGACCATGCTATCACCTACAAAAAGGAACAAACTGACTGATTCATTTTGGGAGATAACATTTGGCTCCAGCTGGGATGGAGACCTCCTTGTGAGGTTTCCAAGAACCTAGTTTGACTCGGTAGCCTTATTTACAAGATTTTACTCAGTATTCCATTGGGCATGAAGTTATTGTAAAAAACAAAATAAAAACAAAACTGAAAAGGATATGTACAAATAAGCAGGCTTTAAGGAAAGCCTCATGAAAAGTAGAGTTTCAAAAACTGCCCATTGAATGGGCCACCTGATACTTCTTCACCTGCAAGATCTTGGAGGACAAAAGTATTGTTCTTCTGAGCTGATGCTATGACAAATGGACCTATAAAGAGTGCATCAAACTTGCCATGTTTTCCCTTTTCTTGTCTTGCTGCATCCCATTTTAGAACCAAATCCCCTGCCTTGAAAATATCTATCTTAACTTTTCTATCAAAAATTTCTTTCATCTTCCTTTGGTGTAACTCTGTCTTTTCCAAAAGTTGCTCTCTGTCTTGCTACAGCTCTACCAAATTGTGGATCCTCCTAGTTAGATCATTTGGCTCAGAGTCAACTTCTTGTAAAAATTTTGCAACTAGTAGTGCAAGTTGAACAGAAAAGATGGATTCAGTGCCATATACCAATTGGAAAGGGGATGTGCCAATTGACTCTTTATTTGTAACTCTGTCAACCCACAAAGCAGATTTCAACTTGGAATCCCAGCCCTTGGTATTTTTTTCAAGAAACTTCTTTATGATTCTGACTAAACTCTTATTTGATGATTCAACTAATCCATTTCCCTGTGGATAGTAAGGAGTAGAATGTACTAGTTGAATCCTATCTCTTCACATAATTTTACCAAGTGTTTATCATTAAACACAACAACGTTGTCTGTGACTATTCTCTTAGGGTAGCCAAATCTGGAGAATATGTTTTCTTGCAGAAAATTAATGATGACAGTGTGATTGGCATTTCTTGTAGGAATGGCCTCGATCCATTTGGTAAAATAATCAGTAGCAACAAGGATCCATCTATGTTGATTGCTAGAAGGTGGATGAATCTCACCTAGGAAGTCCAAACCCCATTGCTGAAAAGGACCCGTGACCACAACATGTTTGAGGGGAAGAGATTTTAGTTGCTGCTTGCTTGCAAACCTTTGGCACTTGTCACATGTTTTCACAAATTTACACACATATGAAAATAAGGATGGTCAATAGTAACCAACTCTTAGCATTTTATGAGCGGTAGTCTTCCAATAATTATGTCCTCCACACTCACTATTATGAAATTTGGTCATGATTTTAGATGATTCCTCTTGGTTTATGCACCTCAAGAGTATCCCTGTTGGATTTTTCCAAAACAATAAGTTGTCTTTAATGTAGAAATTTATGGCTTTGAGCTTTAAAGCTCTCCCTTGTGTTTTTGTCAAATCTGAAGGAACTGATAAATTTTGTAGAAAATAAATGATGTGACTGTAACATTCACAATCATCTAGGTGAGGAGAAACCTGCAAATTATCACTACCTCTGTCTTCTAAAACCTGAATGTCTTCTGCATTTATACCCACAAAATTTATCTCAAGAAACTTACAATTTTCTTCTGCAAGGAGCTTGGCAAGGCCTTGACCTTTCACAAGTTTTGTTGGCTTGATCTCGACATCAAATTCAATTAACTTTGCTATCCACTTACTCCTTTTTCCATCTATGTCGGGTTTTATAAGCACATCTTTAACTTAGCTTGAAGGTACATAAGCTATTACCTTGGCTTGAAGAATGTAAATTCTGAAGGCTTTTAATGACTTGATGAGTGCATATGCTTGTTTTTCCAATGGTTCATACTTTACTTCAGCATCTCTCAAGACTTTACTGAAGAAGGCAACTGGTTGCTCCTGATCATCAACATTTCTCTGCAATAGTACAACTGCAATTGTATCTTTTGAAGAAAATGAAAATATATAAAACTCCTTGTCAAAGTTAGGACTGATTAAAACAGGGGTTGTTATAATGGCTTCTTTGATAGCATTGAAAGAGTGTTTAGCTTCTTCAGTCCATATTACTTCATAATTCTTTCTTAACATACAAGTAATGTTATTTGTAAGTTATGCAAAGTTTTCTATAAACCTCCTGATAAAGTTTATAGTTCCAAGGAAAGACTGAATATCCTTTTTTGATCTAGGAAGAGACAATTTTTTAATGGATTCTACTCTTTCTGGATCAATCCTTACCCCATCAGCTGAAAAAATATGTCCAAGCAATTTCCCTTCTTTAAGTGCAAAATTGGATTTCTTAGGATTAAGAGAAATGCCATACCTCCTGCATTTTAGGAATGCCTTCCTCAAATGTTGCAAATGATCTTCATGGCTGCTTGAAAAAACAGTTATGTCATCAAGATATATTAGAACAAATTTGTCTTTCTCTCCAACGAATGTGATGTCCATCGCTCTCTGGAAACTAGCTCCAACATTCATCAGTCCGAAAGGCATCTTTTCATACATGAAAGTGCCCCATGGAGTGGTAAAGGCAGTCTTTTCTCTGTCATCCAGATGGATAGCAATCTGATTATATCTGAAGAATCCATCAATAAAGGACATCACACTTGACCCTGACACCTTTTGTAAAATGTCTTCCATCTTGGGCAGCGGGTAGTTGTCTTTCCTAGAACACTTGTTTAAATTTCTGAAATCCACACAGAGTCTGATCTCTCCATTTTTATTTCTTACAGGTACAAGGTTAGAAATCCAATCTGAGTATCTGAGAGGTATAATAATTTTAGCATCCAATAATTTCTTGATCTCTTTTTCCATGGTAGGCAACAACATAGGACTAAAAGATCTAAGCTTCTGCCTAAATGGTTTATAATCTTTATTTAAAGGAATCTTGTGTTGAATTATCTCAGTGTTGAATGTTTTCAAGTCACTATATTGCCAAGAAAAGATATCAACAAATTCTTTTAGCAACTCACCATAATCAACCTTTTGTTCTTCATACAGATGAGGAGCTAAGTTGACATATTTAGGATCTTATTCACTGGCTACATTAAATTGAAAGACATCTGATTCTTCTTCCTTCTTTTCCAATTTGACAGCTACATCATTATTATCAAAAAGCCTTTCTAAAGGGACCAATCATTTAGGAATTTTGTAAGTGGACAATTAAATAGTTTCATGTGATCCAATTTTACTTCTTAGCTTTGGCTTCTCAGCTTCTTCATCATGTTGATTCTCCAAATTAATCTGCAAATATGCAAACTCATCCATTACTGTAAGGAATATGGTGAGTTCAGCATCATCTTCAAAAACCTTCCAAAACTTTACATTATCAGGGAGTGATGGACTATACTTTACTTGGACTTCATAGTTTAATTTAGGAGGTAATGGAGGTATGAAAGAGCAGGCTGAAACAACCAATGAATCAACTAGTTCATTCATGTCTCTATGAACATGAGTAATCTTGAAATCTGTAAAAGCATGGATCACTGTCAAAACTTCATCTCCATAGGCTTTCATCCTAACTTGTTTGGCCTGGAAGGATTTGTTTACTTGCTGAATTATTAGGTCCGCATCTCCAAATACCTGTAGTCTCTGAATCTTCATCTCTTTGGCTGCATTTAATCCTAGGAGCAACGCCTCATACTCTTCTATGTTGTTAGTTGCTTTAAAATCAAGCTTAAAAGACAAATGAGTGGTTTCCTTCAATGGGGAAATGATGACTATGCCTACTCCCGCTGATTCTCTTGTACATGCCCCATCAAATAACATTGTCCACAAATCATTCTCACCTATTTCTACTGGTTTCACAATGGGCTACTTAAGTAATAATGATTCTAAAAGAGTGTCATCGATTTGAAGTATACATGAACCCATACCTGTGTCCACTAAATAAATTGGGTGATTGACTGGATTCTGATCATCACTGATTATGTATGCAAGCTGAGATTCTCTGTACAACCTTTTGTTTTCTCCATCGAACACCGAAATGGTGGTGTATGATAGATCCATTTGTAGAGTTCCACCAATTCTTTTCATGAAAGATCTAGACAAGAGACATCCAAATTTGGGAGGGATGTCTGCCACAACCACATCCATCACCATGGTTTTCATTGATGTTGAGGTCAAGGTCACTGCCAAATATTTAATAAGCCCAAAGCATTTAACTCTCTTAGAGTCAAAATATAAAAGATCATGATAAGTCTTAGTGATTTCTAGACCAAGCTCTTCCATCACAGCCTTTGGCATCAGATTATGAGATGCACCTGAATCTAAGAGACAATTATGCAAGATTTTGTCATGAATGTTCAAAGAAATGTAAAATGGTGGACACTCTCATCCCTATCTTCAATCATAGGACCTAGGATAATAGTAGGTTGATTATCTTGAATGTTGAGGATATCAACAGAGTAATAAGTGCAACTAGGATCAAGGGTGCTCAAAATGTTTTTCTTAAATGACTCATTTTTCATCAGCTCAACTAGAGGGATTGGAATTTTAATTTTTTGGATTTCTGCTTCAATATTAAAATATAATGAGGTCTTGTCAGATGTTTTTACCTCATGGGATGGTGATTTTAATGCAATCTATGGTTCTTTTAAGTTCTGTTGATATTGATTCTGCTGCTTGGAAGGTACACAGTCTTTCTTTTGAGGAGGAGGTGTAGTACTCTGTTTTGCAGCAGCTGCCTTAGATATGAGATTGTATCTATTTTTCTCATCTGCCTGAAATACACCATTGTCATCATAAAGTTGATTAATTTGTTCATTTGTAAGGGCCTCCTCATAATCATTTTGAGTCAAAAATGATTTTTCCAGCTCTTCTTTGAAAAAATGAATATGGTCTTCTTGATCTTGTGGACATTCATCTTAATCATATTCTTCCATCACAACATTTTGAAGAGGAGCCTTTATCTTCTGATCCTCAGTAGGATTTCTTTCTCTCTGCAAAATATGCACTTGTTGATTATTTCTCCTGAAGTTGTTTGGATTCTGATTAGAATTTCTATTTGTATAATCATAAGTATCCCTTCCCTTGACACACTGCTTGTTTTCAATTTTAAGTTTAGATATCTCAGAAGTTAAAGAATCTAACATTTTAGCCATCTTGTCTAGTTTTGGATTAGTATGGGATGAAGAAGAAGCTTCATCTCTAGGATTTCTTCTATCCCTGTTTCTGTTCAACTTATGAGCAACCAATATATTCGATTCCACTTCAAGGGCAAAATCTTGCATCAGAGATCGTGTAGGTTACCTTCTTTCTCTCAACAATAGACATAATTCTAAATCAAAAGAATTTGCATATGTGATTTTGGCAAAGGTATCTGAGGGCTTTACCTCAGCTAGAATTTTAGTGTACATCCTATTGAACCTTTTAGTGAAATCAGAGACTGATTCACCATTTTCTTTCCTGAGATTTCCAAATTCAATAATATAGTACAAGAAATATCTTCTATCACCCTAGTGCTTCAAAAAAATACCATCCAATTGCTCTATGACAACTATTGAACCAACAGGAAGTTCTTTGAACCCCTTCCTGGCATGACCATCTAAGCTTTGGACAAAAACTTGAGTCCAAACATCTTCTTCCTCAATGTTAAGGTTTTCTGCATAACTGTAAAAGGCCTCTATATGTTCTTCAACAGTCACATCACCTTCACCTGTGAATTTGGGCATATACTTCTGATAGTCTCCTGTAGGCATGGATGATACTGGATTTGGCAATATCAATGGTGCATACCTAGCAAGGAGGATTTGTTGCATCTTGGTCAAAGGAGGAGGTGCATCCATGATGATTATTGGTGAAAGAGGTAATAGACTTTTCTCTGATTCCTCAGCACTGGGGGGAATTAATTTAAAAGGGGAAGAAATATTTGATGGGAAAGAAGTTTTGTATGAGGCTATATATAATTTTGTAAGTTGTTCAACCACATTTTCCTCACCTTTAGCAGACAGTTCTTGAAGAATATGCTCTACAGCAAGGAGGCTAGTGCGAATGTGCATATGGTCTTCTTCCCGCTGTGAGTGAATAGACTCAAGGGATGATGAGCTGTGATTTATTTCTAAAGTTTTAGATGATTCTTCAACCAAATTTGAGCCTATCACTTCTTCTGTAATGACATTTCCCTCTTGATAAGAAATAATTGATTCTTCTGTAGTTGTTACAGACACTTTTTCACTGACAATCTTAGAGGAAGAAGATCCATTGTTTTCTATTATGGATTTCTTAGAATGAGAAAGAGGATTACTTTGGGTACCTGATTTTGAAGTCTGACCTTGAAATGATCTTCCTCTTCTGAGAATTAGTTCTGGGTTGGGCACTAGTGTGACAGGTGATTCTTGCAGATTCGCCCTGGTACTAATCTTCTTTGGAGCCAGGATGAACTTGTGAAGTCGCCAGATAGATTATTACAACCAATTTAATGTCTAATCTTTGTCTATCATCAAATATCATCTCTGTGTCGTCTCCCAGAAAATTTGAGCTTCAGTCTCCTCTCCCCGACAACGACGCCAATTTGTTATCACTCCAAGAAACTCTTTGAGGTTGTGGGTCAAAGATGCTTGGTAACTTAAGGTAAAATTTGTTTTTTGTATTTTGTATGTTTGGATCAATGGGATTACTCAATTACAGTTATGGTATTTAGACATCCAAAATGAGAATCAAATGAACCAGTGATCTCAAGGATCAATAATTAGATGATAGATTTAAAGTGGGTGAGAAAACAATTCTTATAAACAAAATACAAATGTAGGGTTTAATAAACAATGATAAGAAACTATTAATCAAGTTATGAGCTAACTAATGAGATGCCATTCATTCTGCAGCTGAAACAACTTGAATAAGAGTACAAAAGGAAAGATGAGAATCTGACATCAATAGAGAGAGAAAACTATGATTTGTATTATCATATGAAAGGTCTGTTTACAATATAGTGTTTTTGTATCCAAAATCGAACCTTTAATTTATCAAAATGATAAGTATTTATAACCTTTACAATAGACCACAGATCCCTGAAAAATGGATCTGGATTTCTAAATATAGAAAACAGAAAACAAAACTAAATACAATAGGATAACTAAGAACTAGTTCCTATTAATCGAATTGTCTTCAAAGTTTGTCTTCGACATCTGGTCCTCATCATTGCTATGTCTCTAATGTGTCATGGAGGAAAGGACACATGTCTTCAGTAGTTGGAAAAATTTCAACAGTTGTGAACAAAGCTTTAGTTGACCAACTAAGCATTCACCTCCAAAATCTCCACGAATCTTTGAAACTGAATATTTTATGATTTGGTGATTAATCTTTTTGATGCTCTCTGATCCTTTAAATCACCCAAAAATCACTCTGTTCAAGCTCAAATCTTCAAAATTCTTATTTTGCGGTTTCATCAGCTATTTTGCCTTAGGATTTGCTAATTAGCTGATGAAAGCTCTACTTTTCAACAACTAATTGGTTATAATTGAGCCTTCTGTGCTAGTGAAAGCTCTGTTTTAATAAAAAAGGAAAACCTTTCGTATTCAAAACTATTGTTCCATCAAAAATCATTGTTTATTTGATTGATCTCCCTACAAATTTACAATAACCTGTGCCAACACCTATAAATCTAGATGTGTGGTAATTTTTTCCTTCAACTTTTTTATTTTCCTCTTCAAGCGCTTAGTTAATCACCATAAGCTATTATAATCTTTTGTAATCTTTTTCTTCTTCTTCCTATCCTTTATACTTTCACGTGCCATCTTCTCAAAAGATGCATTGGTCTTTGCAAAATTCTCTAACAAATCTTTATATCTTGCCTTTATCACCCTTTCTAGAATCTCCTGCTGTGCTATTATCTCCTTCAGCTCCTTAATCTTCTGTGATTTCTTATTTCTTGAGGTTTCACCTTCATCTTTGGAAGTAAAAACTTCAAAATCCTATGTAGGTTCCACAGAGTGCTCTGGACTTTTGATGGCTGGACTTTCATCTTCCTTTTCTGGTTCTGTATTTGAATCTGTGTATGGAAGATTTAGAGCATTTGTCCTTTTTACTGTGGATTTCTCTGATTTTGTTTCAAAATCTAGTTTCTTTTTAGCTTTCTTGGGCTTTATGCTAGAATTTTTTTCTTCTAGTGGCTTTGGGAGAGTTCTTCTTCTCCTTGAGCTACTATGAGGAGTTGACTGCTTCTTGCCTGCTTTCTTCTTTTCATTTATAGGTTGAGTTTGGGTCTCAAAACCTTCCCAGAAGCGAAAGTGTTGCCAAGTTCTTTCTCTCTATCTCAGTTCTTCTAAAATGATCATTTTAATCAGGCCATAATGACAAAGGGCATTTTTGATGTTGAATGGTTCTTATTTGATCTTATTACACACCTTGGTTAGGCATCTATGAAGAAAGAAATGCAAATTTAGAAGGACCTTCCCTGTGAAGTGATCTAGGAGTCTAAAATGATATAACATTAACTTGTCATACCTACCCTCTGAGGTTAAGTATAACTAAATTCCTTTGAATAGATCTTGCCATTCATATTCAAGGTAAGAAACAAGGATACTTTTCTTCTAGGTTATGCTTCGGAATTCTGTCTTGAGGTATGATCTAAAATCCAAATTCTTGGTCACTGTTGTTTTAAACCAATTTTGGCCTGTTCTGGGTAAGCCAGTTGCTGAAGCGATAACAACTTCATCAACTATTAGTTCCAGAGAGCCCATTGTAGCTTTTCTTCCATCTTATGACTTTGCAAAAATCTCTGCTATCGCTTGGTGATAGACTTCCTGCAACCTTTCCACATATGTCATACAACTTGCATTTGAGAAACGCTTCTGCACCTCTGGATAAGACTGCAAAAAAGATAAATTGTCTAATTCTTTCCTCAAAAGTCATCCTCCTTGCTTCCTTTCCATCTGCAGCTTAATCACCAACTAATTTGTACACGGTTGAAACAATAAATTTCTTAATAAGGAAAGGGTTGGCCCTGGTGAAAATGACCCTGTGTTATCAATGAAATATGGAACCCCATAATAGAATTTTTTAAACACCATGAGTTTGAAATAGGAAATGGTGATTTGATTTGATGTCATCAGATAACTGGTACTTTATCCTCTGGTTGCAATGATGATTAAGAGTGCATCATGTCTTCAAACCCTTCTCTATCTTCCCCAAGAAATTCACGAGCACAATCTATCATGATGTCCTGCTAGAACGTGATGAAAAGGTGTCACCACTCATTTGCATCCATTAACTCTCCATGATGATCATATGACATGTGTCCAATGTATCCTTTTTGGGTTTCTGGAGTCGTTGGAGGAAAACTTGTGTTAACACTTTCAACGGCTCGCTTGCTGCTAAGAGTACACTTTAGCCGTTGAAACCTGAGGCTCTCACCAGCTAACTTCAACTTCAAAGCAGATGTTAGCTGTTGAAAATATTTTTCTTGATTTTTTGAAAAGACCTTTTGATGATCGATTTATTTCTAGGATAACATCTTAAATCCTATACTTTGACACTTCTAAATTCTAAA